>BDJD01001036.1:178124-207357 GCA_002564525.1 Rosa multiflora | reverse complement strand
TTATTGACTCGTTGCGTCCGTCTGCCCGTGCAGGAACCTCACTGCCAGAACCGCTAGAGGTCGAGCCGCTACAGACCATTTCGTGGGTCGTAGATATGGATCGTTCATCGCGTCCGGAGAGTTCTAGGGTGGGGGAGGCTGCCGCTGCACGCACTCTGCACGAAGAGCGGCTAGAAAGTAATAGTGCCACCAGCGGTTCCGCTCGTGGAGGGGGTGTAGCGGGAGAGGATACCGAGTCTGTGTGGGTGTTCGAGGATGGCACCCCCGTTGAAGAGGCGGGCGGTAGGATGACTGCGGTTGCCATCAACATGCTGAAGTGGGTGTTCCGGTTGCCTGGTGTGGTGAAGCTGCGTCCTTCGACGGTAGAGGAAAAGGCCTCGATTCTGCCAGTGGGCCGCGCCGCAGTGCAAGAGGCTATATTTTGTGAGGGAGTGACCCTGCCGCTGGTGCCCAACCTTCAGATCCTGGTGTGTGAGTTCGGCATCGCCTTTAGGCAAGTGTGCCCTAACATGTGGCGGTTGTTGCTGGCGTTGAACTCGCTGTGGCGGTTGTCTGGTTGAGAGGGACCGACCGTGGCGGAGGTATTACACTTCTACGAACTGGTGTACGTGAAGCGCCAGGGTTGTAGAGGGCAGGTAAACCTCAGTCATAGCCAAGGAGCGCCCAAGCTGATCGAGAACCTGCGGGACTCGATGTCGTACTGGCGGGGTTCGTTTTGCATTGCCACAGTGGGGTGGGAGTACCAAGCAGGGTCTAACGAGGGGGAGCCGTCGTTTAGAATTAAGTCAGAGTTTCAGCCCATCCGAGGTTGTTTGTCGTTTCCGCTGAACACGACTGGCGGGGTTGCGGTACAACCTGACTCGTGAGGAAGAGTGCCGCGTAGCACGCATCAGGGGTTGTTGGTGGAATCGCAACTTATTGGACTTCCGTCTCCTCACCGGGTGGGAGCTACTGGTAGCGCAACAACTGACGCGTGCTGTTGGTAAGTACTCTCCGCTGTACTGCATGTTTTGTGATGTTGCCTCATATTGACCGGCTTGCCATTATGTACCTTTGTAGAGACTCCTCCGGGAAACAAGGCCAGCCGTGACGCTTTCAAGAAAGCGATGGACCGCGCTGAAATAGACAACTTCCTGGAGGCCATGTATGCTTCCGGGCTGGCAGCGCAGAAAATGGCGGTGGACCCCGATACGCTGGCATTGAGCCCATCAGAGGTTCCGGTGGTGCTGCCCATGCCGCACCACTCTCATCTTGGTGGTGACTGGCTGCCCGCTGTTCAGGCGGGGACTGGCGCGGTGAGCGAGGCGGCGCCGCGGAAGGAAAGAGCGCCTGCTATACGGCGCGGGGTGCCAAAGAAAACGGTGCGCCTAACGGAGGGAGTAACCATAGCGGGGTTGGAGCCGTCGAGGGAGGGTGCGAGGGCTGTCACTGCTGGAGGTACGCAGACCCTTCAGCGAAAACGCCGTCAACCCGACTAGGGCAGGGAAGAGGAGATGGAGGTCACCGGGGCCCGCGAGCAGCAGAAGAAGTCGAGGCAGGCTCCGTCCGAGGCTCCCGCTGACGTGGCTACAACGGTTGGTACGAGCGGCCTGGATTCCTTTGCCGCTTACGCCAAGTTCCTCAACGACGGTGAGCGGGACTTCCTGTATCACCATTTCAAGCGGCTGGAGTTCGGCGGCTTGGAAGGGATTGTTCGGTTGACCGCTGTCAGCGAGTCACCCTTCAGCACAGCCTTTGGGCACGTCGCCGTTGGGCTCCACGAGATGTTCTAGGAGGCGTCCAAGCAGCCCCTGGTTGAGCGGGAGCTGAGGGAGGAAGTGGCGGGCCTCCAGAGGGACTTGGGGAAGACCTAGGAAAAGCTGGCTGATGTCGAGCGACGTTTGGCAAAGGCCGATGGCGATAGGCAGATGCCAGGGGCAAGCTGAACGTGGCTATTGAGCGGCACCTGGAGCAGAATGAGCGGTTTGCCAAGGTGGAGCAGGACATGTCCCTGCTGCGGGACCGGGTGACAGCGAAGGAGAAGAAAGTTGAGATCCTTCAGCGGGAGTCTGCCGCCAAACAAGCGGAGATCAAGCGGCTGGAGGGTGAAGTCGCTCGCTTAGAGGCTGAGGGGGGGCGTGCTGCGGCTGCCGCTGTTGAATCGTACAAGCAGTCGGCGGAGTACAAGAAGGCGCTGAACGAAGCAGCGAAGACCGGTGCCTTAGCTAACGTGGAAATGCTGCATTGAAAGGGCACCATCGATTGGGCAAAGGCCTCGATGCCGGTCTTGCAGCCATCCAAGGAAGCTCCGCCGACAACCAGTACCGCTCCCACTGCTGCCGCCATTGCCTCCCATGGTCAAGTTGGAGCCCGCTCGGGAAGCGGGGAGAGTGGCGGATTCCCAGCGGACGCTCACACAGTCTGAGATGTCCCGCGCTGGGTTCTTGGCGGCCCACACCCGGGCGGATGGCACAATAGAGACCCCCAGTCCCACAACCCGAGGGTCCGACCAGACGAGCAGCTCCCATCCGCCGCAGGCCGCCAGTGGAAATGCCGAAGGTATCGGGGCCGACCTCGCCAACCCTGTCAACCCCGCCAACCCCTGAATAGGAGTAGGAAAGTTTTTTTTTTATTATTTTTTTTTTATAGCCACTGAGGCATAACTACCTTATGTAATTTGATTTGGATATGAATGAAATGTTGGAATCCCAAGCCTCTACTTGTTTTTCTTTTTGTTTGTGATAATGTGTGTGCCGCTAGAGGTCTTGACACTGCTTTTGGTCATGAATGAAACATTAAAGGAATTAAAATTGGTCCAAGTGCACAATG
Source organism: Rosa multiflora (assembly GCA_002564525.1). Classification (NCBI taxonomy): domain Eukaryota; kingdom Viridiplantae; phylum Streptophyta; class Magnoliopsida; order Rosales; family Rosaceae; genus Rosa; species Rosa multiflora. Next base: position 204,549 of record BDJD01001036.1, on the reverse strand, counting down.
TGGCAGACGTAGTCCGCTGACTGGCGTTGCCAGTTGCACTCGGTGCTAGACTTGGGAACGATGGTTTGAATAATTCCTCGTTTCATTGATAGCTCTGGACAACGTTTACAAAAGCGGGGTCGTACCCGTTGGGTAGCTTCCCTTAGCTAAATATTGAACAAAAATTTAGCTAAGTCAAGATGCTCTTGGGTATCGGTATGACTATTTGTAGTAATATCGAAGGTGTTCCGTATTCCAAGGGTGGGTTGTTGTGACGCCATCCTTGTCCATTAAGTATGGACAGCGTTTACAAAAGCGGGGTCGTACCCGTTGGGTAGCTTCCCTTAGCTAAATATTGAACAAAAATTTAGCTAAGTCAAGATGCTCTTGGGTATCGGTATGACTATTTGTAGTAATATCGAAGGTGTTCCGTATTCCAAGGGTGGGTTGTTGTGACGCCATCCTTGTCCATTAAGTAGAAGGTGCCTGGGCCAACGACCTCTACAATTTTGTATGGACCTTCCCAAGTTGGGCGGAGTTTTGTTGGCGGTGGTATGACTTCCTTCATTACCTAGTCCCCCAGTTGGAGGTTGCGGGCTTTGACCCTGGCGTTGTAGAAACGTGATACCCGCCGCTTATTCTGGAGATTGCGCAAATGGGCTGCGTCTCGCTTTTCCTTTAGTAAATCCTTGTCGAGGTTAACGCCGTCGCTGTTGGTCTCGGGGCAATAGCCTTCGACCCTAGCGGTAGGTTGGGTCACCTCGATAGGCAGGACAGCTTCAGTCTCGAACATCATACAAAAGGTGGTTTCACCTGTAGCGGAAGTTGGGGTTGTTCTAATGGCCCATAGAACTTCCGGGAGCTTCTCCGCCCACAAACCCTTGGCCTTGTCGAGCTTATTCTGTAGCAGTTTCTTGATTATCTTGTTTGCCGCTTCGACTTGGCCGTTTGTTTGGGGGTGAGCGATGGACGCGAAACGTATCTTGGTGCCCAGGTTGGCGTGAAAGAGATGAGTTCCTTATTGTTGAACTGTGTGCCGTTGTCTGTGATGATTGCGTGCGGGACACCATAGCGGCAGTAGATGTTCTTCCAGAGGAAGTGGATTACCTTGGTGGTAGTTATTGCCGTTAAAGGTTCCGCCTCTATCCATTTGCTGTTGTAGTCGATGGCGACAATGATGTATTTGAACTGCCCTTTGGCAGTTTGGAATTTTCCCATCAGGTCTAGGCCCCATGTTGAGTGAATCCAGGGATCGACGATAACCGACATAGGTTCCGCCGGGGCATGTGGTAGATCGGCATATTGTTGGCATTTGTGACAAGATTTTGCTATCCGCCTGGTGTCATCACCGAGCGTAGGCCAAAAGTAGCCTCGTCGCATTGTGCGATTGGCCAAGGATCTGGCGCCTGAATGATTTCCGCATTCCCCGCCATGTATTGTTGCCAGCACGACCTTTCCCTCCTCTAGGGTTAGACAGCGGAGGTTGGGGTGAGTTGACCATTGACGGTAAAGTTTGCCGCTCTGCATATTGTAATGGGTTGCTCTTCGTTGGAGCTGACGCGCCTTGATTTTGTCCTCTGGCAGTGTCCCGTTGCGCTTGTATTTAATAATTTCATCCATCCAACTAGGATTGGCCTCAATGTTGAAGATCTCCGCCAGGGTTTTTGTGATACTTGGCCTGTCCAGAGATTCCATCCTTGTGTCCGCTGGACTCTGGTGTGGTTGGGCGGTTGCCAGTCTTGCCAGGGAATCAGCCTTGGCGTTCTTTTCCCTGGGGATTTGTGTAATGGTGTGGAACTTGAATTTTTTGAGCAGCGTCTTGGTGTATCCTAAGTATGCCGCTAACTGCTGGTCCTTGGCCTGAAAGATATCGTTGACCTGGTTAACAACTAACTGAGAGTCGCTGAAGATGTTGACACTGTCGGCCCCTGAATCAATGGCGAGGAGTAGGCCGGCAATGAGTGCCTCATATTCAGCCATGTTGTTAGAAGCTTTGAAGTTGAATTTCAACGCGTATTATACGTTAAGCCCCCCTGGTCCTGTTAAGATGATTCCGGCACCGCTGGCCTTGGCGGAAGCGGAACCGTCCACGTGTAGGTTCCAGTCTGATTGTTGCGGAGCCGGCTCCACAGCCGTAACCATTTCCGTTCCAGGCGGTGCATCAATCTTGGTTTCGGGCTGACGCTCGGTGAGCTCAGCAATGAAGTCTGCCACCGCCTGGCCCTTCATGGCGGTCTGTGGTTTGTAGTCTATGTCAAACTCGCTGAGCTCAATGGCCCACTTGCTGAGGCGCTCCGAATGTTCAGGGTTCTGCATCACTTGTCTCAGCGGTTGATTGGTTAACACATGGATTGTATGGGCTTGGAAGTACTGGCGGAGGCGCCTGGCGGCAATGATGAGTGCGAGAGCAAGCTGCTCCAATGGAGGATACCGTGTTTCTGCTCCATTCATGCCCCTTCCGGCATAGAAAACTGGGAGCTCGTCCTGGCCCTCCCGCAGGACGATGGCGCAGCTTACCGCTGATTGAGATACCTCTAGGTAAATGTATAACGTCTCTCCCTGGACAGGAATGAAGAGGAGTGGAACTGCCGCCAGGTATTCCTTCAAGCCCTGGAACGTCGCCTGGCATTCTGCGTTACAATCGATGACCTTCTTGTAGGTAGTTTTAAGGACTTTGAAAAATGGGGCGCACCTGTCGGTCAGTCTGGAGATGAATCGAGACAGGGCGGTTAGCTTGCCCTGGAGGCATTGGACGTGCACCTTCCATTCCGGGTCCTCCAGGTTGAGGATGGCTTGTATCTTGTCAGGGTTGGCCTCGATGCCCCGCTCACTGACAATATACCCCATAAATTTGCTGGCGGTGACGCCAAAGAAACATTTTTCCTAGTTAAGGCGCATGCCGTAGGCCAAGAGGATGTTTATTATGATTTTCAGGTTTGCCACATGTCCGCTGGCCTTTATGCTCTTGACCAACATGTAGTCTACGTAGACCTCAATTATCTTGCCTAGATGTTCCGCGAACATGGCGTTCATCAGCCGCCGATAAGTTGCCCCTGCGTTCTTCAAACCGAAAGGCATCACATTGTAACAATAGAGGCCTTTGTCAGTGGTGAAGGTGGTGCACTCCTGGTCGTCGGGATGCATCCTGATCTGGTTATAGCTGGAGAATGCATCCATCATACTGAGGAGCTTGTGTCCAGCGGTTGCGTCGACGAGTTGGTCGATGCGGGGTAGTGGGAAGCTGTCCTTCGGGCATGCTTTGTTAAGGTTTTTGAAGTCGACGCACATCCTCCACCTGCCACTAGCCTTTTTGACCATAACCAGGTTGGAAATCCACTGGGGATAGATGACCTGGCGGATGAACACAATGCCCTGGAGTTTGGCAACCTCTTCTCTTATAGCACGGTACTTCTCTTCGTCGAAGGCTCTGCGTTTTTGTTTGATAGGATAGAAGGATGGTTTGATGCTCAACTTGTGTGTGATGATCTCAGGGGAGATACCTGGCATGTCTGCATACGACCAGGCAAAGACCGTAGCGTTGTCACGTAGGAACTGAGTGAGCTCTGACGCCAGCTCTAGGTCCAATTGAGTGCCTATGCGGATTGTCCGCTCAGGGTGCTCGTCCGAGATGCTGACAACCCGTAGTGATGTTTCTGGGTTGACCGGCTCCTTCTTTACGTACTTCTTTTCGTCTTCCCTGGGGTCCTCAAAAATGTTTGGTGGCGGTGCCTGACTGCCTACCGCTAATATCTCATGGCGGCGGGTTGATTGTGCGATAGTAGTAGAATAACACTCATGCGCCAACTGTTGACTTCCCCTGACACATCCTGTGCCGTTGGGTGTGGGGAACTTCATGAGCAACATATACCCGGCGATGATGCACTTGAGTTTGTTGAGCGCTGGCCGACCAATGATGGCGTTGTATGAGCTGAAGCAATCAACAACTATGAAGTCCGTATGTATTTTAGCCATACATGGACTAGTACTGATAACTAGTCGCATATAGTCAGAGCCCAGCGGTTGTGTGACGTCACCGGAGAAGCTGAGCAGGGGTTCATGATCTTGGAGCAATTTTCTTTTCCGCTGAAGGTCGTTGTAACAACTACTGAATATAACGTTGACAGCGGAGCCGCTATCAACCAGGATTCTTCCCACCGACATTTTGCCGATAATAGTGTCGATCAAGAAAGGATCGTCGTGGGGCAGATGTACTTCGCGTTCCTCCTCCTCTGAGAAGGTAATAGGTTCCCAACCAGACCTTGGGAGTTTAGCGGACCTTTCGTAGCGGATGTTGCAGATTTCCTTTGGGTGATTGGCTCGCGCATAACGCTTCCTAGCTCTTTGAGACATGTTGGTGATTGGAGCACCACCGTCAATTGTGTTGATGCGGCCCATGGGCTCAATGTCTGCGATCACAGGTGGCGGTTGACGCACCTTGAACTGCTCAAGCTTGCCATCACGGTACAATGTCTCAATGGCTGTTTTGAGGGCGTTGCAGTTGTTGGTATTGTGACCGCTGTCTTCGAGGTATTTGCACCACCTGCCGGTGTTTCTTGGCTTTCCTGTTTTTGGATATTTCCCCGGGGGCGGTGGTGGGATCTGATCCTTGCACTGATTGTATATTTCTTCATACGAAGCCGTGAGGACTGTAAATACTGCATACCGCTGGGAAGACTCCGTATGTTTGTTGCGGTTGTCCCCATGGGATGGGCGGTTTCCCTTGTAGTGTTGGTCCTTTTGCCGCTTGTTTTGGTACTAACCCTGCTGCCATTCCCTCTTCTTGTCAGTTGGCTGTGCGGAGGTTTTATTAGCGGTCCCCTGCTGACCGGAGGAGGGTTGTGTCGATTTTGGTAGCGCTGCTTGTGGCGGTGGGGTCTCTCCATATGTGATGAATTCTGCTTGGGCATGAATGACCGCCTCACTCATGAGGTGGTCGTATACCTCATTTGGGTGATTGTAGTTGAGGTGATAGAGAAATGGCCCTTTGAGGAGTCCCTGCTTAAAAGCCGCCGAAGCCATTGTTTTATCAAGATCACGGCACTGAGATGCTGCCGCTCGCCACCTTGTGACGAATGCCTTCAGTGTCTCCTCCGTACCCTGCTTGACGTTGAACAGTTAGCTTGTGTTGTTGTGCCCGGAGGACAGTAGGATGAACCGGGAAAGGAAAGCGTGCGACAATGCTTGGAATGAGTCAATGGACCCCGGCGGGCATTCGAAAAACCAATTCATTGCTTCATTGTCCAGCGTTTCGCTGAACAAGTGGCAGAGGGTGGCGTCATCGAATCCCATGTTGTTGGTGACCTTCTTAAAGGTGTCCATATAGATGAAGGGGTCAGTCTTACCGCTGTAATGCGACATTTTTGGAGTCTTCTCATACGCCGGTCTGACGGCCAGCAAAATTGCAGAGGTAAATGGTCCTGGCCTGGACGCGAAAAGTGGATTTGAAGCTGGTGCTGGGGTGCCTGATTCCGCCCGGATTAACCTTTGTTCCAACTGCTGCATCCTTTCCAGTATTTGAGCGGTTGCATCGCCGGCGGGGTTTAGCCGGGTACTCCGCTGAACTGATCCTCGCCTGGGAGTGGGTGGGTTTCCCCCTGTTCTAGCCCGAGGTCTCGAGCGGTGGGTGTGCAGTGATGACTCCGCCTCCTGTTCCAACATTAACTGGGGTACAGGGGGTGGTCCCATTCCCGCTAGCTCTAGTGGGTGTAGCGGGACCTGAAGATGCACGACTGGTGCTGGTATCAATGCTCCGGTACCAGGTCGGCTGTGCCTGGTGCTTCGTGACTGCTCGCTTCGCGCCTGGTTGGTGGTGGCTTCAAGAGTTTTCTTTAACTCATCAAAGCGGGACACAAGCGTGGCCACCTGCCTTTAGGCCTCGGCCTTTTCCTTGCCTTCTTGTTCACGTTCCCTGTTCGCTTTGTGAAGATCCACCAGTGCCAGCTCATATAGAGAGGCGAGGTCTTGGCCTGGCGGGCGGCTGCTACTTGGGTTCGTCTCACCACCGGGGTTGACCAAGGTGGTGAATAGCTCGAGGTTGATGCCTACCGCTGGGTTAGTGGGTTGGGGGATGGCAGATTGATCTGCCTGCTCTTCAGCGTTCCCCTCGCTGTCGTTAGTCATGGTGATTGTGGCGGGATGACCTTTTGTTCAAGGGTTCCCACAGACGGCGCCAATGTTAATGCTCAGGTCCGGTGGTAGCCGATTCCTAGCTTAACGCTGGTCCGGTGGGCGGACCGCTACTCCGAAGATTGGATGATTCCTGCTTACTGTAACACGATAGACAGGGCGTCAGAGGGAGACCGCGTTGGGCGGTCTTCACTGCCCCGATGCCTAAGTCTGTCACTGTATATGGACAGTATAACAATAAATGAGTAGTAATTGCGTAATTAATGAGGAGAGAGGAGAGAACCTTCTATAGTTGAGGAAGAGGTTGACCTTCCCCTTGTTTCCTATGTGGGATTGATGTGCTTCGATTCCCAGCGTCTGGAGCTTCTGATGCTATCTTGACGCGACGCGTGGCGGCGCGTCAGCAGTGATCTGGGGGCGGCCCGGGGCTTTAGCGGTAGCCTGCCTGGCCGTGCCGTCGCAGGTCATCCCTTTGGTGGGAGTCGGTAACTCTAGCGGTACAATGAGCGTGGCCCATTATAGCTAATTATGCTCGTTCTGGCACATGTAGGTACACCCTGAAATCCAAGGTGGCCCGATGAATAAGGGAGGCTCATTCGGCATAGTCACCCCTAAAATGGATTACCCAAAAAAACCTGTAAAACACACAAACACTTCAAGCAAACCAACCTTATACTTCTGAAGCCACCCTGCTCCCAATTACCATAAAATCCACTTTCACAAAACACAAAACTCAACAATACTAATCCCAAAGATTATCAGAGCAATACTAATACACATAGATATATAAAGAAGAGTAAAGGATCAAGGAATCCTACAATGCAGAAATAGTGACAATTATGCCTCATATGCCATGTACACCCGACCTCCACTAATTCGCCTGCAAACTAGACATTTGAAACCAAAGGGCCCAGGGGAAAGTAATTTAAAACACGTTAGAGTGAGTGGACAAAAATAAATAAGTACGAAATTCAAATGAAAGTAAAGCTTTAATACTTTCCCACATTTATTCCTTTAAAAACTCGATGCATGCAACGTGGATAAAACATATTTCTCGCAACACGAAAATTCGTGAAAACATTCTAGCCCCGCTGGTCAAAAGAAATCAAGCTAGCCCCGCTAGCTGAAGGTATCAATCAAATATGGGGAAGAAGTTCTCACCATACAAATAAGGGAGCCTCCCAGGCTCGGGTCGGAGTGTCCCCTACTCTGGAGCATCCCATGCTCTGCTCTACTCACCCATGAACACATAGTAAGCAGGGAGGAGTACTAATAGGCTAGCTAGCAATAAATATGGCGACCTTGGTATGGTGGTTTAAAACCATACGAAAACTCGAAAATCAGTAAGGCTTCCCCATTACTCACGAGAGAAGACATATTCCAATGGCGTGGCCCCGCACGCCAAAATAATCTCGAATTTATAAACCATCAGGTGAGAAATAATCGATAAATATAATTCCCTCAAAAATCCCATTTTCGAAATATATTCCAGAAATCTCAATATCGACGAATAGAAATGTATTATAAATTTCCGGAAATCACCTCGGAAAATAATTCGTCGAAAATCATGTTTTCAAATAAAAGCCATATATCGGAGATACTTATCGAAGGCTCAAAATTCATTTCCGAATCATAATTGAAAATAATTTATAATTAATCTCCGAAAATAAATCATAAATCCAAATTCGAGCATAATAGATTCGTAACCGAACTTCATATGGAAAAACAATGTCAAAATTATAATCCAAGGCAAAATATTATTCTAAAAAAAAAATGATAATTAAATTAATCAATAATTTCAAAATAAATGCATGCATCATTATTTAAAACAAAAGTCCACTCACTGTTCTATTTAGGTGATCACGCATACAAGTTCCTTCGTCGAGCAATAGCTCGGTACATCGCCCTGTACACAATTATATTCTGTGAATCACTATTCAACAATTTAATATGATTCCTAAAATCAAATCCTCATAACCACATCTCCACTTCTTCTCGGATTCAACCCAAATTACATCACTAGTATCAATCCGTTAATTTAAAGGTTCTAAGGCAGAACCGAGAGATATCCGACGGTCGGATTCTCGTAAATCGATAATGAAATTCTAAATTCAGGAAATTTCATAATCAACACAACTTTTCTTCAATTCCAACCAAATTCACATTTATGAGCTCTACATCAATTATAGGATTTATTAATAGGCTAAAAATCTAACCAGAAAACTGCCCTACGTGCCTCCACGCCCCACGCGCCGGCGGCCACCAAATTTTGGCAGTAGCAACATCACAACAGACCCAACATTTTTCTCAACTACCCAAAAAAACCCAGAACCTTAGGATCGGGTTTTGATTGATTCTCCCTCTACACTGCAAATAGTGGCTCGAGGCAAGGGGCAAAATGATCCTTGTCAAAAACCGACAAAATCGAACCTTCGACGTCGGTTTGGTAGCCGGAGACGGCCAGAATCGGAAGAATTGCCGAAAAACCCCAATCTGCTACAGTTTGCTTCTTGTCGTCGATTCTCGCTTCTCCGGCCAAATCGCCGTGATCCATGGGTACTAGCGTGAAGAGGGGGGAGTAGGCGTGCCGGTGACTTGTGGCTTGCCGTTTGGTCGCCGGACGGCGAAGAAATGGACAGAAGAAGAGGAATAAAACCGGAGGAGGAGAAAACTCGGGGGAGAGGAGAGAGAAGGTAGATTTCCAGAGATAGAAATCTACCACAGTAACTTCCTATATATAGAAAGTTAACATGAACAGTAATTTTCACATTTTCGCTTATAACTTCAGTATACGAACTCCGATTTTTACGTACCACATATGCACGCGCTCGGTTTAATGTCCTCTACAACTTTCATGAAGGAAATTTTCTCAAATTTTGACCCGAACAAAAAGTCATCTTTTAGAGCCCCCTAAAGGTACCGAAACGACAATAAAAGTGAAAGTAAAACTCGTTTACAGTCCAAATGACTAGTAAATAGGTAAATTTAGGTTCGGGACGTTACACAGTAGGGGCTGACCCAATCATGCTAGGTTTGAAAAATTATATACTTGAAAATATGTACTACATAATATTGTGCACGTTTAACGAAAATACTTTAAAACGAGGCAACCACAAACATTTATCTCTTTTATAAAACATATGCAGTATGTTTCACACAATTTGGAGCTCCGAGATACTTACCTTCCGGCTAAACTCAAATAAATCGGTGACCGACCCGGTTCGTCATCTTTCCAGAACCGGCCAACTACTCTGTAGTCCTTATGACTACACGTAGCGAAAGTGTCCATTTCCTGACCCTGAGTCTCCTATGAATGGTTCACTGTCTGTACTCACTCTTCCTCGACAAACATAGGAGCACAGCCCCCTTCGGAGGTTCACGGTTATCGATATCGTAGGATCCCTAGGAATCTACGAGTCTAGGTCCCATTCACTTTCAGGTCACAAGTACAAACATACAAGGGTATGGTATCTCAACATGCAAGTCTAGCCTCGGTTTTCGCAATTAGCAATTATCAGTTCTGAAAACACATGTATCACGAGACATCGACTAATGAACAGCCAAAATCGTACTTGCGGGCAACATACTATCTTAGTATAGCATTCCACATATACTGAAAAGCCTCTAACAAGGAAGGGACAGCGCGCTCACCCTACCAAGATATGGAGTGCTCATCCACTTTTGGGTTCGTCCCTGACTATCGATCTTTTGTCCCAATCCAAGTGCACACGCTCGAATCCTTTGTAATAAAATTAAATCAATGCATTTGACCAAACCACCGATTCCATTTTTTATTTTACATTTCAACGTCGATTTTTTTATTTTGCACTTCAACGTCGATAACAAATTCATCCTTTTAATTCTCATGACAATTCTCCTCTATTCTATAAGCCGATTCATACTTATTCATGCCAAGTTTCCAACACATATCAATATCTTTTCCAATTATCTAGAATTCCACTAAGCATGAACAACACATGGCAAAATAGATCCAAACACCCAGACCCTTACCATTCTTCTTTTCCAAATTAGTAGCCGAATCATCGAAGTTGCACTCTACCACCATTAATCCTTCAGATTCCCTATTACAAAAAATAGGATCAAAATCAACCTTCAACCAATTTCTTATTTCAAAGAGAATCTGCACATAATCCTTACCTTTCTCTTGATTTCAATCAAAGTTATCTCAGCCTCTCAGGTGCTTCTTCTCTCCAAAAATCCCAAAATTGCAGACTCCACAAATCCTCACATCATTCAATTTGAACAATAGAAATTAGGGTTTCCGATCTAAATTAGAATAGAGGCCTCAACCACAAAGAGGTGATGAAATTACCTAGCGAAGGAGGTCTCGAAGTCAGGTGATGATGCATGGCGATGCTAGGTCAGCTCACGCGCCAGCGGCGGCGCCTGAGACGCATGCGGTGGTTTTGATCAGAGTCGGAGGTCAGGATTAAAGGGTTAAGACGATTCGTGCAACCCTAAGCTTCTTCAAGGGGATGGCTTCGTTCAATCATGGTCGGAGTTGGTACTCCTAGCTTTGCAGAAGCCCAGATCGTAGGTGAAGGGGCACACGGTGTTCTCCAGCTTCAGGTTAGCGACGAGGCTTTGGGGTGATGATAAACAGCTTACCCTGAGATCGTTGGTGGCGGTGGTTCGTTGAAATAAAGGTCGGAAATTGATGAGGTTCGAGGAATGGTGGCGTCGCAGTCACGGGTTGTCGCAGTGGAGGCTGCCGACGGTGCATGTCGGTGATTCCGAGTGGGTTTTGGTCAGGTTTAGTTGCTGCGTCGACTGGTGGAGGCGGTATGGTGAGATGGTGGTCGGAGATGGAGTCTTTGGTGGTGGCAAAGAGAAGGAGAGCGGAAGAGAGAGGTTGGGGTCGATGCATGGCTTTGATTTCTCTTGGGTTTAGGTCGCATTTTGGTGCTGCGTTGATGGGTGGTGGCGGTTTTGCAAGATAGTGGCCGGAGATGGGGTTTTCCGATGATGGCAGAGAGAGGACGAGAGAAAGAGAGATAGAGATCGGGGAGACAGAGTGATGCGGCTGCAAGGGAGAGATGAGAGTTTTGGTTTTTAGGGTTTCCAAGTTTTCTATTTATACTGGTCTGTGAAACGACGATTTTACCCCTGCGACGAATTACGAGATTCTCTTAGCTGATTGCTTTCGGTTTCGGGCTCGTAACTTTTATTTTACTGGTTTTTTGTTGGAAACTTCCTAAGATAGTTCTCGACTTCGTCCTAGGCCTAAAACTCGATTTCGTTAGAACTAAAAATCAAAATCGTCACTACAAGTCTACAACTCAATTCACCTTCCTTTCAAATTTGCTTCGACGATCTTTGCTTCAATGAAATTTAGTAACCTTCTAGGCCCAAATGAAAAGAATCTCGGCCCAAACTTAAATCATAAGTCCCAATAGGTGGTCTCGACACCAAAAACTATTTCCAAAGTCAATTCCTTCACTTGTATCACCTGGCGAAAATCTTATTAGGGAAAAATTAGCTTTTAAAATTAAACAAAATTTTCGGGGGCTCACATTTGGATCATATTTCAAAAAATTAACTATTAGATGTTTAGATATTTATGTGTTTTATATATGTAAATTTTTATCCAAACTAGAAATTGTTAAGACATTCACAATCGTTATTTATCGTTTATTAACATGAAAGGTTCAGGTTTGACAAATTTGGTTTGTCCATTGATTTAATGATTAGCAATTTGAAAGAAAAATTTTGAGTCCTTGACTCAATGCACCGAAATTGGCCAAAATGATCTCACTTACTTCACCAACATATTTTTGTTCCCACTAACCTAATTTAAAGAGAAATGACTATTTTGTCCTCAATCTAATTAATAAACTACAACCACTGTCACTCTGTCTCTCTCACCCCTCTCACCGGATCCACCACTCTCTCCGGATCCTTCCTTGGTGAATACGACAAGGCCCAACCTCGATTCCAAACTCGACACCTCCTATTCCAATTGAGATCAGAAGCTTAATCTCTATCTCTGCCAAGATCATGCTTGTCCTAGCTCCTGGACATATGCAATTCTTGTTCTCGCCTTCGCGGTTCACCTCCTCGGCGACAGGAAGGTCCAACGAGCTAGAATCGGCGGTCTTCGGTGAGTTGAAATGATGATTCGAAAAGGAGGCGAAAAGGAAAGGAATGCTATTGGAGGAGGTGGATGATGTGCCTACACACCAAGGTTTCAAATTTCGGTTTCAGTACTTCAAATTTAAGGAGATTTCGGAGAAAGTTTCGATTTCGGTAGAAATTTCGGTTAAAAATAAAGAAATCACATTAATTGCATTTATAGAATGATATTTTTGAATGAAACTTTTACAGAGATTAAACTAACCTATAATAAATCTATTTGAATTAGTGACCCTTGGACCGGATCTAATTCATGCCAAGTGAGTTCCTACGGCCCTTAAACCGGAGTAGGAATATCATGAAAGGGAATTTCGGCCCTTGAGCCTTGAAAAGCCTTGGGTACGGCTTCTACCATTTTTAGTAAATTGCATGTCAATCAAATTAGCATCTAGAGCATTGAATTAGGGTTATGATTCATCCTAGCTACCAACACCCTATTTATCTTAATTTCTTAGTTTGCATTCCTTTATTTAGTTTAGTTGTTAATTAGAGTCTCCATTTAAATTCTTGCACTTTAGTTATTAGAAATGAAAATTACATTTTTGGTGACACTTTCTACTTCATTGAAAATAGTCATTAGTAGGTCTTAGTTTTGATTAGGCTTCGGTGCAAACCAAAGCCGAGCATTTCTAAGGCTTGGTGCCTTAGAGTAGCATTTTTATTTATTTTCTTTTCTTTTTCTTTGTTTGCTAAGTGTCTTTATTTCTGATTACCCAAGGATTGTGGGTTAGCCACTAATCCCCGTGGTACAATAACTTTGGGTATAATACTTCCCTATCTTGACAATGATACGTACGCTTGCGTAAATGTGTATCAAGTCACTTATCTAAATTGGCTTGTGGTATTGTCCATGGTACTATCAAACCCATTGTAACAGTTTTATATCTGGGGATGATGAGAAAGTTGTGAAATTTGGAAATTGAAAAGATATAGAGGCTTTATGTTTTTTAGTTTCTTTCCTATCTAGCTACTTTGTGGTTTTGGTGAGAGAAATATGCCCTTATTGTCTTTCTTATGCTCGACAACTTGGATGCCTATACTAAAAACCAACGCAATACATGTAGTCCATTTTGATGTTGTTGTACTATGAGCAAGACATTTGTTGTTTTTGTCTAAAGTATTCTGTATTCTTAAGGGATTGATTCTTATAATTACTGTATATAGTATATCGAGTTTTGTAATGCTCTTTGTTCTCAATTTCTGGGTTTGTAAAACTATATTCTCTTTGTTAGCAAAGAATATGTGTATTTGCTATTGACCATTAATAGTCAAATCGTATATGCTATTAATAACAATATCGGAATTTGCTATTGACCCTCATTAACAATGTTTTATTTGCTATTTAGTGTCATATATGTTATTGACATTCAGTAGTACTGTCCAATTTGAGATTCATAATCAGTAGTTCAGCACCACTATCCACTTTGCTAGTGACCACTACTGACAAACTTTCTACTTACTAGTGACAGTACAGTGGCAATACTTTTATTTGTTGTTGACTGGTCTCTAACTACTCGGTTAGTGTCTTTCACTTAATGAATCATGCGTTTTTCTTGTTATCGCCAATAGCATTATATATTTGCTATTGACTTTCAATAGCATCATATGTTATTAGTCTGACTGTAACCTTATCATACTTATTCTGACTTCATTAGAGCAACTGCGTGATTCGTATGGTCTGTCAAAAACAAAAGTAAATTGTTTTGAGAAAATATTTGAGTTCTTGTGTTTTGAGAAAGTAAATTGCTTATGGATTCATATATCATTGTTTGTTATTGAAGCTTAGTAGCATTATTTGTATTGAATATCAGTAGCATTATTTGCTAATTACTGTGTAAGTATATTGGGCCATTACCATTAAACACACTAGGAGTTCAGAAGTTGCAAACGATTGGGAAGTATCTTGCTGTCTGATAGTTCAAGTTAATGAAGGAAGATTGCAGGATCAGATTACCAGGAGGAAATCAAGGAGGATCACTCTCACTGATCTTGAGTATAAGTGGTATTCATTTCATATCATGCTAGATGATTTAAATTGATATGCATGTTGATTAAATTGATTTGGTATACACATTTGCATTAAAGATTTTTGACATGCATAGCAGATAAATAGGAAGTGTTGATTTCAATTTTAACATCTTTCCATATTTATCTTATTTGGTAATTAAGAAAAAATTTGAGTGAGGGGGAGTCTTGCTCCCATATAAAAGGTTTTGAAACTACATTCTTTAGAGGTAGAGTTTTCTGTAGCAAAAGTGTTTTTCCTATGTGTCATATGTTTACATGAATATTCTTCTGAAAAACTCTCTTTACATGTTACTTTTTCTTGCATATTCTATCATGAGCATCACTCATTGTCAAGATCAGTGAGACGTTGAGATCAAGGAAGATTGGTTGATTGGCTCTTGTTAAGTGATGATCAAGTAAAAATTTAGATCAGTTATCAGTCAAGTTAGCATTTGTTGCTAAGTGAATGTGTTTGTTATGAACAACACTACTTGTATATTGTAAACTCATTTGCTTCATATTGGATTGATTTTTCGTGTTGGCTACGTTAAAAGCCACGCAGTGAAGTTTTCTCAGTGGAGTGGTTTACACTGCGTTAGCAATTTCTGTGTCCTTCTTGATATAGTGATTTCATTGTTAAGCAGTTCTATTGATTATAGTACAATATTGTTCTGTTTGGTATTTTCATTTGGCATCAGAGCGGGTTCTATAATTTTCTAGTAGATCGCAGGGATGATGGAACAATATCGAGATAGGGCTACTGGTGGATCTGTTAATAGTCCTCCATGGTTTGATGGAGGATGTGAAAAGTACACTTAATGGAAGATATACATGAAATCGTACTTGTATGCGCAAGATGAACATGTATGGAACATTGTGGAAAATGGCTGGAAGACGCCTATAATTCCAGCTAAAGGTGAGGGCTCATCAGTCTCTATTCCTAAGCCACTGAAGGACTGGACTGATGTGGAGGTACGCGATCTTCAAGCTGATTTCCAAGTAAAAAATAGCATTTTCACTGCTCTCTCTGAACGTGAAAAGCTGAGAATTAGTCACTGCGACACTACAAAACAAGCTTGGGATCTGCTACAAACTACATATGAAGGAAACAAAAAGGTACGTACACAAAAGCTACAAGGTCTGATCTATGAATTTGAAACTATGACCATGGGAGATGATGAAACTGTGGATGACTTCCATGGTAGAATTCTAAAAATTACAGGTCAATGTCGTAGTCTAGGTGCCCCTTTTGATGAAGATAAGGTTGTTAAGAAAATTCTTAGAGCCTTACCCGAAAAGTTTCACTCTAAAGTCACTAGTATTGAGGATTCTTTTGACATTGATGAATACCCTTTGGATGAACTCATTGGAAATCTAAAAACTTATGAACTAAGGCTAAAACCTGGAAAGAAAGCCAAAGGTGTGGCCTTTAAGGCTGTGAAAGGGACATAAGAGGAAGATGAATCACTTGATCTTGCTCTTCTGACTAAAGAGTTCAAAAAGTTCCTTAGAAATAAGTCCTGCTCTCAAAATTTCAATGCTCCCAAGAAAAATTTTGTTAACAATGATAACAACGTTAAAGGGAACTTTAGAGCAAATAAGTCTGGAAGAATAAAATGCTATGAATGTGGTGGTTATCGCCATATTTCTACTGATTATGGTAACAGGAAGCATGGAAATAGCAACAACAAATCCCTTCTCTCGACATGGAGTGATGATGAACATCAAGAGGTCAAAAATGTAGCCTTCGTGTCATCTCTTTCACTCGAGTCTGAAAGTGATGAAGGATTCTCAGATGACGAGACTACTGTCCGCTGCAAACAACTCTATAAAGCATCAAAAGCCACATTACTCAAAAATGCAGGTTTGGAAGATGAAATTGCGATGCTAAAGGCTAAGAATGAGAAGTTGGAGCTTATGTGGAGGACTTCTCAAAACACTTGGCAACAAGAAAGAAACAAGCTCATAGACGAGCTACATAACTCACAGAGTGACAAAAGTCCTCAGACTTGGAAGATAAATGTGCTTAACTGAAAAACAAAATCAAGATTATTGAACTTGAGGTAAAAGGACAACATGCTTTAAACTTAAACCTGCTAACCGAAAATGAATCATTGCAGGAAGAACTGAAGTCCACTCAAGAGAAGTTCACAAAGTTTGAGATAAGTTCTGGAACTGCATCAAGGTTATTCAGCTCAGGAAAAGCCCACCATGATACATTCGGACTTGGATATTCTGGAGAAAGCTCCAAAGGTACACGCTTTATGAGAGAATCTGATCCAGGAGTGTGGAAAAGTGATCCAATCACCAAGGTCATCAAGGACACTATCATAAGAGTTGACAAGGAATCAAAACCTTCTTAGAATGTCACTCAGGTAAGGATGAATCAGAGGATTCCAACTGATCATAACAGGTACTCAACTTTTAAGTCTTTTGTTCCTACATGTCATTACTGTGGTAAACTATTAGACCTAGATGTAATGAGAGACTTAAATCAATCCCATCTGGTGAAGAAGAGTTGTCTGTAAAATCTTCGCATTGTGAACTTAAAGAGCAGAAAGAGCTTATCAATAAATTGACTGACTTGATCACTAAGGCAAACATGCAAACTAGAGATAAACCTGTCTGGATTAGAAAGAATTTGAATAATCATCATTCTAACACACTGATTCTACTGACTCTATTAATGCTATCTGTCTCATGGAAAATGTAAGTACAGATAATCCTCCAACACATATTGAGGCAACCTGCCTGGTAGTACTCACTGCATTGGCAGATAAGCGAAAGGATTTCTGGTGTGTGGACAGTGGTTACTCCAGACACATGACTTGGGATAAAGCTTGGTTCACCTCGTTCGAAGATGAAAGCACTACTGGTTCAGTTACCTTTGGTGATGGAAGGAAAGCCAAAATTCTTGCACGAGGAACAGTCAATACTCCTGGAATTCCTAATCTCAAAAATGTTTTGTATGTTGAGGATTTAACTGCCAATCTAATAAGTGTCAGTCACTTGGCTGATGATTATGAGGATGTTTGGTTCAACAAGCAAAGATGTGTGGTCCTTGATAAAAAGGGTGAAAACATTATGGGAGGTAAGAGATCATTAGATAATTGTTATCACATTCAAGCTAATGAACCTCTAAATGTACAGGCTTGCTTGTCTGCGAGATCTGCCAAAGAGACCTTCGAAATATGGCACAGAAGATTGGGACATGTGAACTATCAGGATCTACTCAAATTATCCACCAAGCAGTGTGTCAGAGGTCTATCAGCACTAAGTGGTAAGACCGACAAGATATGTGGAGGATGCAAAACCGGAAAGCAAACCAAATCTCCCCATAAAATAATAAACTCTGCTACTACCACAAGAGTGTTGGAACTGCTGCATATGGACCTTACGGGACCAGCTCAAACAGAAGCATTGGAGGTAAGAAATACATGCTTGTGATACTTGATGACTTCTCCAGGTACACTTGGGTTAATTTCCTAAAAGACAAAGCTGAAACTTTTGAATCATTTAAGGGTGTAAACCAGAGAATGATAATTGAAAAACAGTCCACAAATATGTGCTTGGTAAGAGTAAGGTCTGATAATGAAACTGAATTTAAAATGCTGCTTTTGCTAACTACTTCCATGAGTTAGGTGTTTCCCATGAATTTTCAGCCCCTATCACTCCACAGCAAAATGGAATAGTTGAGCGCAAAAATAGAGTGTTCTTAGACATGGCAAGAGTAATGCTACATTCTGCCGGTCTAAGCTCGAATTTCTGGGTTGAGGCAATCAAAACTGCATGTTACACCATCAACAGAGTCTTTTTGAGACCTGGAACGGACCAAACAGCTTATGAGCTGTGGAAAGGTAAGAAACCAAACATAGGCCACCTTCGTGTGTTTGGAAGCCCTTGCTATATATTGAGAGATCGAGAGCAACTCGACAAATTTGTTGCACGAAGTGATGATGGTATCTTCCTTGGATATTCTATTAATAGTCGGGCATATAGAGTTTATAACAAACGAACTAGGATTGTTATGGAATCTATTAACGTGTCTATTGATGATTACTACATTAGACAGGAGGAAGCTTTTACAGATACATCATCTCCTCTCAGGTCAAAATCAGAAGACACATCATTTACTGATGAACAGGAAGAGAATGCTGACAACATCTTCGAGCCAGCTCCTCAAATGAAAAGAGGGTTCAAGCAAGTCCAACAAGATCACTCTCATCAAGATATTATTGGACAAATCTCAGATGGTCTCAAAACAAGAAGCCAAGCTGCTCCACAGATAAGTGTAGATGAGGTAAGTCGAGGTAATGCCTTACTTTGTTTTATCACAGGAAATCAAATCACGATGAATGTCATAACTCAGTGTGCGTTTGTTTCTCTAATTGAACCAAAGAATATCAAGGAAGCGCTAATAGATGATGACTGGATTAGTGCTATGCAGGAAGAATTAAATCAATTCACTAGGAATGATGTGTGGTACTTGGTACCAAGACCTAGAAACTGTAATGTAATAGGCACTAAGTGGATCTTCAGAAATAAAAGTGATGAAAAAAGGAATGTAATCAGAAACAAAGCTAGGTTAGTGGCACAGGGTTATTCACAGGTTGAAAGTCTTGATTTTGATGAAACTTTTGCCCCTGTTGCAAGATTAGAATCAGTGAGGTTACTTTTGTCTGTAGCTTGTCACCTAAGGTTCAAACTGTTTCAAATGGATGTCAAAACTGCCTTTCTGAATGGTGTGTTGCAGGAAGAAGTCTATATGGAACAACCTCAAGGTTTCAAAGATCCACATAATCTGAATCATGTTTATAGACTCAAGAAAGCCTTGTATGGATTGAAGCAGGCTCCACGAGCCTGGTATGAAAGGCTTTCCACTCATTTGGTGGGAAAAGGGTACACAAGAGGATCAATTGATAAAACATTATTTGTAAAACAAGTGAAATATGATCTTATCATAGCTCAGGTGTATGTTGATGACATTGTCTTTGGCTCTACATCAAAATATCTTGTCAATGAATTTCAATCTATCCTGGAAAGTGAATTTGAAATGAGCATGTGTGGTGAGCTAACCTTTTTCCTTGGACTGCAAGTAAAGCAACTTGATGGAGGTATTTTTCTCTCTCAAACCAAATATGCTGAGAATCTCATCAAGAAATTTGGCCTTGAATCCAAGAAAGTGTTTAACAATCCCATGAGCACCACTGCAAAGCTGAGCAAAGATCCAAATGGAAAATCAATCGATTCCACTCTCTATAGAAGCATGATTGGAAGCTTGCTGTGTCTCACTGCCAGTCGACCTGATATTTCATATAGTGTGGGAGTGTGTGCTCGATTTCAAGCAAATCCCAAAGAATCACACTTGGAAGCTGTCAAAAGAATCATCCGATATATTTCAGGTACAGTTAACTGTGGCATTTTCTATACCTTTGACACTAACGTGAAAATTGCAGGGTATTCTGATACTGACTGGGGAGGCAATTTAAAGGATAGAAAAAGCACTTCTGGAGGCTATTTTTTTATTGGGAACAATCTTGTGGCTTGGCACAGCAAGAAACAAAATTGCATTTCCCTATCCACTGCAGAAGCTGAGTATGTTGCAGCTGGGAGTTGCTGCACACAAATGGTGTGGATGAAGCAAATGCTTCATGATTATGGCATCTCTCAAGGTAAGTTGTCCATTTTCTGTGACAACACAAGTGCCATTAACATCACAAAAAATCCTGTTCAACACTCTAGAACAAAGCACATTGATTTTCGATATCACTTTATTAGGGATTTGGTTGAACATAATATACTTGAGTTAAGCTTTGTGCCCATTGAGAGTCAACTTGCTGATCTTTTCACAAAGCCCCTTGACACTGTTGAGATGTTGAGAAATGCTCTTGGGATCTGTGCTAAATGTTGAGGCATTCTTGTGTTTGGTCATTGTTGAATGAGAAAGTTGTGATCTTAGTGTACTTTGACCATTATCCTCAGTGAATTGCACATTTCATCAGTTAAGTGTCCATTGTTATCATGTCTTATTATGGACAAATAATTGTGTACTCATCTTTAGTCACTGAATCAAGTACCTTTGTTATGCACTTCACTTACAGCTTTATGTGGTGGCATGTTTCGTGTTCTTTGTCAAGAAAGAATACGTGAAGTAGGAGAAATACCTAAACTGCTAAGATGGTTTATTCCCTCTTCTCAAAGTAACCAGGTCCTAGTTGTGGTGAACTTTCTAGGATTTGCAAGAAACGAGAATGGATATCTGTATCCCTCCTCTCAAAGTAATCAGGTCTTGGTTGTGGTGAACTTTCCAAGGTTTGCAAGAAACGAGTTGGTAGGTGACCTATGTATGACACTTGTGAAAATTCAAACACCAACTCGAGACTCTCTTATTGGAGCATCCTTGTTATGCTTAGTACCCTAAGATCGTCTGGTCTGGGAGTTGCTAAGACGGGTCTTGTTACTTGAGTTCTTGTTTACCATATAAAGAAGTCTATGACTCAACTAAAATAAGTACCTAGGAACAATGTTTCCTACTTCTCCTAAGAGATCTCCTGAGCTCAGTTTATTTGTGAAGTTCTTCTTCTTAACTTCTCCTCTCTTTCACTGAACATGTTTCTAAGCCCCATATACTGCTTGTACTCACTTTCTTCACCGGTTTACTCTTTCATGTCTAATAATGAGTACCAATCCTATTTTTCGATCGAATACATCATGATTGATGCTATGAAATATGTGTCCGTCACTAAGTAAATTATGCTCTCTGTGCTTAAACTATGCTATACTTTCTCTTTTTGATATGGTCAATGCATTAATTGCTTCGATATTTAGTAGAGGAATATATTATGTGCTATAATCGCAAATTGTGGGAATCCATGGTTTTATCGGTATCTCTTCTTGATTGCCATCTATTTGAATTTTATTTCCTTACTGGTTAAGCATTACTTGAGGGGGAGATCTTAATTAGATGCGTGTATCTCGGAATTATAACTTGTAATAAATTCTCTCCCCCTTGGAGACGCTATCTCCAACCGGTGTGTCCCTTGAATTTCTCTAACCCTATTGGTTCAATAGATAAAGCCTATCCTCTCTCTCTCTCTCTCGGATTTCACTCTGGTTTGCCTAAGTGTGTAGGTTTTTCCAAAACTGCTTTCCTCACCATGGTTCAAACAAAGATCACTACTCGACTTGGTGGACACCGACGTCTTCCTCCTCCAGAGGAAGGCCGTCATGCCGCTGCCAGAGCTGGTATTCTCAATCCTGGCATGCATCGTGAACGTAGCTACAGTCCACCTCGTCATCTCCATCTCCAGATCCCTCTCGCTACTCCTTTCTTCATGATGCTATCCTTGTGGCTGACTGGAGGATCGCCTGCCTCACCAACGACATGGATGACATGCACTCAATCCTTGTTCGCACTCATCACACTCTCACCAACCTTCTCAAGGAAGTTCGGGACCTGCAGCGCCACCCTCAGGGATTTGGCGCTCCTGGTCCGTCCACAGATGTCAAGGAGGTAGATGCACCGGAGGACAGCACTACTTCCATGGATAGCGAGGAGTTTCAGGATACCGTGACCAAGTTGTTGGATGAGTTTGATGTGCCTTTCCATTCAAAGGGGGAGAAGTAAAGACTTTCATCTTTTTTTTCTGTTTCTGCATTTTAACTTTTGATGGACAATATTTATTTTTGTTTTTGGAATTGTAAGTGCATAAGCACAAACTACTAGGATGCTTATTATTATTACTATTTGATATTTGTTTTGGTGGCTTGGATTTGGAAAAGGATGGAAACTGATTCCAAAGTCCAAGTAGCACCCTTTGGTTAAGTGATTAGTGTCTATCTGTGAAAACTAACATGTAGGGTAAAAAGATGAAAAAATCATGTGTTGAATGAGAATGCCCAAAGGGGGAGATTGTAAGTATATTGGGCCATTACCATTAAACACATGATTTCCCAAGATCACTAGGAGTTCAGAAGTTGAAAACGATTGGGAAGTATCTTGCTGTCCGATAGTTCAAGTTAATGAAGGAAGATTGCAGGATCAGATTACCAGGAGGAAATCAAGGAGGATCACTCTCACTGATCTTGAGTATAAGTGGTATTCATTTCATATCATACTAGATGATTTAAATTGATATGCATGTCGATTAAATTGATTTGGTATACCCATTTGCATTAAAGATTTTTGACATGCATAGCAGATAAATAGGAAGTGTTGATTTCAATTTTAACATCTTTCCATATTTATCTTATTTGGTAATTAAGAAAAGATTTGAGTGAGGGGGAGTCTTGCTCCCATATAAAAGGTTTTGAAACTACATTCTTTAGAGGTAGAGTTTTCTGTATCAAAAGTGTTTTTCCTATGTGTCATATGTTTACATGAATATTCTTCTGAAAAACTCTCTTTACATGTTACGTTTTCTTGCATATTCTATCATGAGCATCACTCATTGTCAAGATCAGTGAGACGTTGAGATCAAGGAAGATTGGTTGATTGGCTCTTGTTGATAGAGTGATGATTAAGTAAAAAGTTAGATCAGTTATAAATCAAGTTAGCATTTGTTGCTAAGTGAATGTATTTGTTATGAACAACACTACTTGTATATTGTAAACTCATTTGCTTCATATTGGATTGATTTTTCGTGTTGGCTACTTTAAAAGCCACGCAGTGAAGTTTCCTCAGTGGAGAGGTTTACACTGCGTTAGCAATTTCTGTGTCCTACTTGATATAGTGATTTCATTGTTAAGCAGTTCTATTGATTATAGTACAATATTGTTCTGTTTGGTATTTTCATACTGTCAACAGCATTGTTTGCAGTATTGTTATCACCAATGCATGATTTTTTTTTATTGTGGACATGTGCAATGTAAAAATACTCAGCAGAAGAGACCATGGGATGTAGTTTGCAAAAAAATAATGTCAATTTCACTCTCCAAATAAAAAAAAAGACACAACTGTCAATTTCACTCTCCAAAGGAGTGTCTTTGAATAAATTTCTATTGATTTCCATATCATTATTTGCTATTGAATCTCAGTAGTATTATTTTCTATTGAGCCTCAGTAGTATTATTTGCTATTGAGCCTTAGTAGCATTAGTTTGCTATTAATCTCAGTAGCATTATTTGCTAATCAATGTCAAGAGCATTGTTTGCATTTTTGTTATCACTAATAATTCCTTTATTATGTTTTTTTGCAGGCCTTCCCGCTTTAGATTGATTTGAAAGAATTATCTGACTATTTATTAATGAAGATCAGTAACATGTAGATACTTGCTACGAAAGAAATTTTATCTAAAGTGATGAAGTGTAGCTGCTAAGATGCTCAAGGTTCTCAGATTTGGATCATTTTGAGTTAGCTTTATGAGTAATTTGTAATAGTGTTTCGTTAAAAACCATTAAAGGCCATTGGACCAAGCTACCATAATACAAATTAAATAGAGGTGCTTGTGGCTGTAGACTCCAAAGTTGAGCGGGAATGTAGTTTGAGAAGTATTTGCAAATATTATTATCAAATACTTTTGATGAATTGCTATTGGTGGGCAAAATACTGAGATATAGTTTTGAATTGTTATTGGTTAAAATTGTTTAAATGCTTAATTTGAATAAGATCTGTAAAATTGAATTGGAATTGGTGTACTCATTTCATTTTATAAGTCCCTTCATATAGGGATAGAATTACAATGGAAACATCAATTAACATCAATTACAATAATGATAGTAAATGCTGATTGTGATGTGATTGCAATTCCTTGATTCCCTCGTCGTTAGTTACTTTGATGAAGACACATAATGTGTTTTTCCTTTAACACTCCCCCTTGTGCCAAGTCAAAGACGAAATGGTACATGAGTTGTTGCCTCACTAAAAACCTTGCCACGTAACAATAAAAACCCTGTGGGACAAAAAAACACCTTGGTCGAAGGAAAAGAGCACAACGCACCTTTTACATTTGAGGATGACATGTGTGTGTTAGACTCCCCCTAACGTCTACACCTCCCCCTGATCCTTACATTAATCAAGGGAGCTTGGAAAGTTTTCGCATTCCTATGTTTTTCACATGTTTCTCAAATGTGGCCTTAGGCAATGATTTGGTGAACAAATCTGCCACATTCTCCTCAAACCTTACTTGATTCACTTGAATCTTGAGGAGAGCCTGTTGTTGTTGATTGTGGAAAAACTTTGGCGATATATGTTTTGTATTATCACTCTTGATATAACCTAGCTTCATCTGTTCGATGCAAGCTGCATTATCTTCATAAATGCAAGTAGGTTCTTCAGTGGTAGAACTCAAACCACTAGTCCCTCTAATATGTGTAATGATAGCTCTTAACCATATACACTCACGAACTGCCTCATGTAGAGCAATGATCTCTGAGTGGTTCGAGGAGGTAGTCACAAGGGTTTGCTTGGTTGATCTCCAAGATATAGCTGTGTTCCCAATGGTAAATACATAACCAGTTTGGGAACGACCTTTATGTGGGTTAGAGAGGTACCCAGCATCAGCAAAACCAACCAAAACATCATTTGGGGTTTTGGTATAGTGAGTGGCGCTTTCGCCATCAACATTTCCTTTAGTGATTCCAGTTCCATCTGCGATCTCTCTTGTCTCTCTGTAGGGAAAGAAAAATCTCAAGTCAGTGGTTCCTTTTAGGTATTGGAAAATGTTCTTGATACCATTCCAGTGACGCAGCGTTGGCGCTGAGCTAAATCTAGCTAACAAGTTCACTGAGAATACAATGTCTGGTCGAGTACATTGGGCTAAGTACAATAATGCGCCTATTGCACTTAGATAGGGAATTTCAGCTCCCAACATCTCTTCATCATCTTCCTTTGGAAGAAATGGATCTTTCTTTGCATCCAAACTTCGACCGAGATCATGGGAGTGTTAGCAGGATGCGCTTTGTCCATGTTAAATTACCTGAGCATCTTTTGGACATACGTAGACTGGTGGATTAGTATTCCACAAACTAGGTGTTCTAGTTCAAGGCCTAGACAGAATTGAGTTTTCCCAAGATCCTTCATCTCAAATTCAGATTTCAAGTAGCTCGCGGTTTCTCTTAATGCGACGTTTTAATTGTATTTCCCTACATTTTTCTGCGCCATTTCCTTTAAAAATCCCTGTTTTGGAAAGTTTCCATTCTTTGATTGGGAAAGTTCCTTATTGTAGAAAGTTTCCATTTTTGTAGTTTTCATTTCTCATTTCTGGCAAGTTTCCATTTTTCAGTTTAGGAAAGTTTCTATTTTTCTTTTAGTAAGTTTCTATTTTCATTTTTTTAGAAAGTTTCTATTTTGAGTATAGTTTCTATTTTCAGGACCTCCGAGCTAAAAAGTGGAAATGAACGCACGAATGGAAAGAGGAGCTTGCGAACATCAAGACGAACGAATATGAGAGAAAACGGCCCACACATTTGAGCAGAAATAAAGAAACAAGCTTTCCTAGTCCAATTAGGAAATCCTACGAAATGGAGGAAGGCTTCCCTAGCAAGTTTCCAACACAACCATGAAAAATAATGTATTTTGCGTTGGAAAATGAGAAGGATTGAAGAAGAAGCAACGAGGCCTAAGAACTCTTTGGATTTTCGGAAAAATGGATCAAGGCCCATCAAAGCCCATGACATTAGGGTTTGTGACGCAAACCCTAGCCCTAAAGATGTTTTGCCGTGAAAACCAAAGGGAGGAGGCAAAAGTGGCGTGAAAAATCAAGGGAAGAATCAAAGATTACGCAAGAGATTTTCTAGGGTGAAGTTTATGGAAAGAAAAAGTGTGGACATCAAGAAAAGCACCAAATTGCGTCTAGATTCATTCCTAGAAACCCTAAGTATATTTTGGCCGAAAATACAAGAAGAAAATCAGAAATTATTCAAGGAATTTCGGCAAGAATATATTAGGGTATCTTCTTGGAGTTTTATGATTGGTTGGATGACACACTAGGGCTTACTTGGCAATTTTTCATTGGTGGAAGCTATGTGGAATTATTAATTTAATTCATTGGAAAAGAAATCAGAATTCACGGCTTGGAGACCAAGCATAGCCGTCCCCTATATATATGCATCACCCTAGACGTCTCAAGGATGATCTAACCACCCCATAATTCAGAAAATTCTCTCTACGCAAAAGCTCTCTCCATCCTCTAGTGCATTCAACGTTTCAAGCAAGGGAGAA
>BDJD01001036.1:152017-175479 GCA_002564525.1 Rosa multiflora | reverse complement strand
ATTGATTACATTGAGGACAATGCAATATTTAAGTGTGGGGGAAGGGATTTATACTTTTGTTTTGAGTCATATATATTGAAAAATACAAAAAAATTGAAAAATGTCAAAAATAACAAAAATTTTCGTTACTTTTGTTTTTGTTTTGAGTCTTAGGATGCCCTTTCAACTGTCTAGGATGATTCTATATCTCTGAAATCATGACTAAAAGAGGATCACAAAATTGAGATGACTTTAACATGGTATTCTTTGGTTAATTGAGATATATGAAAAATATGTGCCTTGTAGTGGATATGGATTCGTGACTTTGGTACAGAATATGAGCATGTTAAGATGAGTTTTGATTCATATAAACCCATGTGAGATAATTGAGCCCGTGTCCCTTTTTCTTGGAGTGAAATGAAAAATATATTCTTATTTTCTTGGCGATGTTTTGATGATCTCATTATTCTTTCATCTTGATTGACTACTTGCCATAGATTAAGTTTGATGGACTAGAGAATGCTAGAATTCACTCTTGTGCTTGTTGAGACGTTATATCAATACATGACCCTGATTCCGGAAAGGATAGAGGCAACCTTAGGAATTACCACCATAGCCAAATGAACCTGTGTCCCTAATTGTGCCCGTCGTGGGACTCCACTAGATAAACCCCGGCCCTTTGAGCCTACGTTAAGCCTTTTCTTTCATCACCCTAAAAAAATCTTTAACCCAAAACTTAGTATAGCTATAACCTTACTCTTTGTTCTAAGAACTTAGTGGAGCTAAACTGAGACTTACTTGAAGATTTAGGCGTCAACAATGAAGGATAAGAAGAGGTGAAAACTCAAGTGTGGGGGCAGACTTGTCCATGAAAAAAAAGAAAAAAATGTGTGAAAACGCCGAGAAAAAGAAAGTGAAAAAGAAAAAGTGTACGGCTAGAAAATAAAAAGAAAGAAAAAGAAAGAAATGTCTATGGATTTTAGTCCCCCATACTTGGTGAGTTTGGAGTTTACTTTGATTTGAAGGCCCATTACAGAAAAATTTGGCCTTTGTCCAACTCATTAGTGACCAAAGGAAGTTTAGAGTGAAGCTTGGGCCCAACATGAAGACATTAGGCCCCTTTATAACGCCCCCATGGGATAGTGACGTTTTTGCATACTTGGTGGATTTCGAGAAGTCTCTCTACACCCCCATGAGCTCTACTAGGTTTTTAGGACACTTTGTTAAATTCCTTACCCTTCGTTTCTTTAAACCTTGAGCCATGGCCCCATTACAACCCTTGATAAGACCTTCTTGGTCCTTAAGATGGGACAGCCCTTGATGTGGAGATGAGTTACAAGAGTTGAACCTATGGCTTGGGTCCATCTGTGCAAGTAGTTGGTATCTTTCATGAGATCTTTAAAAAAAATTATACCTGTGCTTTCGTTTCATATATGTGATCTACTTGTTATCTTTCACATATACTTGAGTGTATAAGTTTTTAAGCATTGCCATGATCTAAGAGAAGAAAGAGTGGATATACCTTGTGAGGATTGAATCAAACTTGTTTGAAGCATGCTTAATAGAAACCATCACCATTGTTCCAACCAAGTCCTACTTGTGTATATGTGAATTATGTGTTTCAATTAACTCTCGAATGCCTAAACATTGCACTACACCAATTTCGGAATCAGACAACACATATCAGACGACAGCAAACATTTTAACTGTCGTCTGAATTAATCAGACAACAGCAAGAAATATTCTGTCGTCTAAGTTTTCGAATCCAACAACAGTTTTTTCTTTGCTCTCGTGCAATAGCATTTCAGACAATGGTTGATTTTTTTTGATGTTGTCTGAAAGAATTAATTCAGACAACAGTTATTATGTGATGTTGTCCAAGGTTGATTAACACAATGGTGGATAAAATATGTTGTCTGATTGTTTTTAATCACACAACAGTTATTACTTCTCTGTTGTGCAATTCCTCTTAATATAATGGTTGAAAAATATGTCGTCTCCTTATTTTGATTCACACAACAGTTTTTTAGTTGTCTATTGTGTGACTTTGTTTCAGACAATGTACTGAAATTGATGTTGTCTGAGTTTTAGGGTTCAACATGTTGATGTTTGCCCGCTCAATTTTTTTGCCGAAACTTAAACTTCCCACTTTTTTTTTTAAAGGACATAAAGGTTCCATTGAAAACAAAACCTCTCTCCTCTCAGACAGCCAACGCTTACAGCTCGCCATCTCTCTCACGAAATCTCCCTCTTGATCTTTACCCACATGGCCGAAAACACCAGTTGATGTCGAAGCAAAAGCCTATCCTCCAGCAATTGCAGTGGGTAAATTTCTCTGTCATCTCTCCCTCATCTGCATACCAAATTGGGGTATCAGATTTTAATTTTGTTGGGTTTCTTTTAGATTGGAGATGAACATGCAACGCTTTGCTATTCCAATTCTCTTTTTGGGCTTTTGATATTCATAATTTTCTGCTAGTTTTTTAGCAGCTCAGGTCTAAGTTTTCGGTTGGAAGATCGTAACTCTGCGGTGGACGCTGGGCGGCTGGGCAGTCATGAGTCACTCTCCGCCTCTCGTTCGTTGCTCTCTCTGCACCACGCAACTGCGCCACACCTCTCTCCCTCCCTCCCTCCCTTCTTGATGGGATCTCCCTCAGTCTCTCACTGTAAGTTCTTGTTCTTCTTAATCTGGGAAATTTGAATTTGAAAATTGAAATGAATTGGAAATTTGGAATTCGAATTGGTATTGTCCTACACTCATACTGATAATCTGGGCTTCGTATTGATTCTATTGAAGAAAAGAAACTTGTATAATCAGGGCTTCGTATCGATTCTATTGAAGAGAAGAAAGTTGTATAATGTGGGCTTCGTATTCGTTTAATCTAGTTAGATATAATGAATATGCATATTGTTAATGAATAATGCTTCGTTTAATCTGGTTAGATTTAAACTGGGCTTCGTATTCTAATGAATAATGCTACTTGGTAATTGGTATTCGTTGAATATGGAAATTTAATTTCATTTATTTTGCTGCTTCTACTTCTAAGTTTGCTGTGATGCAGTCTTGATTCCTCTTTAAATTTGGTTAGATATGTATAATGTGGGCTTCGTATTCGTTTAATCTAGTTAGATATAATGAATATGCATATTGTTAATGAATAATGCTTCGTTTAATCTGGTTAGATTTAAACTGGGCTTCGTATTCTAATGAATAATGCTACTTGGTAATTGGTATTCGTTGAATATGGAAATTTAATTTCATTTATTTTGCTGCTTCTACTTCTAAGTTTGCTGTGATGCAGTCTTGATTCCTCTTTAAATTTGGTTACATATAATGAATAATGCTACTTGGTCAATTACATAATTGTAACTTGTTTCAGCTTGAGTGCAGCCCATTGAGGAATGCTAATTATCTTAACCTTAGCTTGTTAGTGGTTGATATTGTTAGTTTACAAATGAGAGATTTTCTGGTCAATTGAGAAGTTGGGAACTGTGAGTCTGCGACATATCTAACATGGGTTGTATGGAGAGAGCATTACATTATATACAATATATATAGAGTTACCTCATAGCATTTTAAAGGCAATGACTCAAGGCGTTCTTTCAGCGGGATGGTAAAGCCAGTATTGCAGCTTTGATATTCCGTTGCCCACATAGGTAACTCAGTACTAGAGGAATTGGAGATTCTTAATTGACTTCAACGGTCTCCAAGCGTTGCTTGTTATTGCTTCGATAAACCCCTTAAAGTCGTGCTCATTGTATAGGAGGCGAGCACCACTCATCTTCATTTCAACACCTGGTCTATCAGCTACAGTGTAAGCCTCTATGCTTATGCACTCATTCAAGGTATTGATTTGTTGCGAAAACCACACAGCTGTTGTATATAACCAATATCCAGTTGGGCCAGTGAATGGCGGGACAATAACATTTAGCTCGCGGGATAAAGTTTGTTTTTCAAGAGGACCTTCATTGGTATCAAAGTAGCAGTCAAACTTGTGCATAACTTTGAAAGCACAACTAGTATCAAAGTCCTCATGAATTTCAGAACAAACATACAGAGCATATCCTATCCAGGGTTTGCTTTCATTGTCTAACTCTGTTGGCAACATCATCATTACAGAAGAACTACTGCTTTGATTCTCAAACCACTCTGGGATAATATTAGCTCCAGCTGAAAAGCCATGTGCATGCCGAGCTCAATGGTTGACTTGTTTCTACCCCTGCATTTATTTTTTTAGAATTAAAAAAGGATCTTAAATTTTAGTGGAATGAGTTAGTAAACTAACATGGGTTTTTGAACCTTTTTGAATTATCATTGGCTGCACTATACCATATCTTGTATGGTGCAAGTCTTTTGGCATCTCCGAAATTTAGTCCATTTAGAACCAAAATTAGGCTGCATTGTTCGGAAGAGATACTGTAAATTTGATTCTTTGCTGCTTAACCGGTTGTGGATATGGTAATTTTTGTTAGTTGAATTTGAATTTTTCTTATCTCATTCATCCACTGTGATTTACCAGAGCAAAGGAAGCTTCTAACGCAGCGTGCAAGGTACGAATATCTGAGAGGAAAGATATTGGATGTATTGTCGGAGTATAAAAGAGAGGCTGAGGATCATATCTCGAAAGCGGTAAGCGAAAATGTAGTGTAAAGTTACACTAGTTTGGCATGGTGTAATGCTTGAGTTGGAAGTTTCCTGAAATAGGCTCTTTGAGATGCAGGTTAAGCTGAATCCATCTCTTGCGGATGCGTGGCTGTGCTTAGGTAACTGCATTTGGAAGAAGGGAGATCTGTCTTCGGCCAAGAACTGCTTTACTCTTGCACTAAGCAAAGTTAGTGTTGGTTTATGTATCTCTGATGCAGTTTACTGTGGTTTTATGGTAGATACTTAATTATCTTGTGTCTTCTGCAGGGTCCAAACAAACAGATACTATGCCAACTCTCAATGCTCGAAAGGAAAATGGCCCAAGGCAATGTTTTGTTCTTCAACGCATCTTTCCTGTTCATAATGTCTGCGTCATTGTGCTTTCCTAAATTTCATCTCCTTTTCTAGGTGCCGATAATCAGGCAGAACTTGTTGATGAAAGCATAAAACATGCCAAGGAAGCTATAACTTTGGATGTCAAGGATGGGAATTCATGGTGTAAGATCTCGATCATTACCCTGATCATGAAAAACAGTTTATTCTTGGGCCTTGAGTAAGACTGATATTTGATATTGTTTGTCGAATAGCTTTCACTTTACTTGCTTTGCAATACCATTTATTTTGAATCTCTGCTAGCCTTTTCTGGTTGGATTAGTCTAACTTCAACTGGTAGATGATAAGCTATTTCTCTCTGCCTGCATATTGTATATTGTATATTGTATTTAAGGATTTACGCACACATAATCCCGTGTTTGACTTTATTTGCTATACCCGAGAAATTCATAAATTCTGTTCATCTGAAATGATTCAACCTTTACTGTCAGACAATCTTGGAAATGCATGTCTTACAAGTTTTTTTGTGACCGGAGCCTGGGACCACGCCAAACTTCTGCAGTCTCTAAAGGCATACCAAAATGCTGTAAGTGCACAAACAGTTCCTAAAGATCAGTTTATTGTTGATAAACAATTTATGGTTATTGGTCTTTCCTTGTATGTCAGGGAAACTATATACTTACTAATAAGTTCTAATTTTTGATAATTTCAGGAAAAAGATGAAAGGATGAAATCTAATCCAGACCTGTACTTTAACTGTGCTACTGTAAG
Source organism: Rosa multiflora (assembly GCA_002564525.1). Lineage (NCBI taxonomy): Eukaryota > Viridiplantae > Streptophyta > Magnoliopsida > Rosales > Rosaceae > Rosa > Rosa multiflora. The sequence continues at coordinate 169,751 of BDJD01001036.1, read as the reverse complement.
TTAGTTTTCTTTTAGACATAAACTACTCATTGGTTTCTCAATCTTTTTAACTAGATTATATTTGATGATTCCTTAAACTTTAGTTTCTGGTATTTGGCTCTTATTTGGTATTTGGCTCTTGATTATATTGAGTTGGATCTCATGCTACAGACAAGTTAACATTGAGTTTCTTATTTCAGGTAAACAAATATCTAGAAAACTATGAAATGGCCCTTACTGGATTTGAAGCTGCTGCTTTAAAGGATCCTGGTCTCAATGCTACCGAAGAGGTTCAAAAGATTGTTAACCTTCTTGACAAGCTAGATAATTTGTTAAGGGTAATGCATTTTTCATTCGTAAATGTGGTATCTTGAGGTCTTGAGTATGTGTTTCCAAAGTGGTTTCTAGGATCAAGGGACTTGGGCTATCAGGTAACTTTTGAGTGGTACTAATTGAAATCTGAGTTGCAATTCAGCTCTTAATACTTTCTGTTGTTTTATTGTCTAAGGTTGGTGTGCGAGGACATAACTGGGGGTCTAGAGGATATTGCCATTCCAGCTAGCAATTTGGTCGATGATCCGCCTGTTGCTTTGCCAGTTGATGTTGTAAATATGGTTATCTTAGCAAGCATAAAGGAGTTAAGGCTTAAAGCTGTTGGTGCATTGTTTTCACTTATTTGTGAGGTTTAGGACGTTAATGCGCATCACATTTATGGACAAGTATAAGTTTATGGTTAGGGTTAATGTTGGGATGGAATAACTTTGTTGAATATATGGATGAATGTATCGGATCTTTACATAAATGAATTTGTTTTGAATGTGTTGTCATTTGGATTCCATATATGCAGAATGTCGGTCTTTTGAATGTCTCTCAGACCATTCTATTCCAGCTAAAAACTATTGTCTAATAATTATTCATCATAAAATGCCTAGCAAAAACTGTTGTATGAGCTATCTAACTATAATACATTAAGGACTAAAAGAATGAGAAAGCCATTGTTTAGCAAAACAACAGACAACAGTTTTTCGGAGAAACCTATAATATCAATAATGGATAGACAATGGGAATTTCAACTACATGTTGTCTGACCCAACCTTCAGACAACAGCAAGCATATAAGCCCCTGTTGTCTGGCACAGAATTCAGACAACAGTAAGTATATAAGCCGCTGTTGTTCTTTGTGGTATTCAGACAACAGACTAGGTAGTAACTGCTGTTGTACTAAATTTTATCAGACGACAGTTTTCTGGTATTGTCTGATCCATGTATCAGACGGCATTGAGATAGACAATACTCAGACGACAGTGAAAAACTGTCGTCTGATTGAAAAATTGGTGTAGTGTTGATTCTTGGTGAAGTGCTAATCTTGGTGTTGTGAAAGTAAGAGATTGCTGAGACAAATAGTTGAAGGGCAATAGAGTCATTGTTTTTGTAGAGTCTTTAATTTCGTTGAGTCTTAGTGTGATTTTGCTAAGGGACTAGCAAAAGCTAAGTGTGGGGAAATTTGATAGGAGCATTTTAATGCAACGTTTTAACTGCATTTCCCTACATTTCTTGCGTTATTTCCTTATTAAAACCCTGTTTAGGAAAGTTTCCATTCTTTGATTGGGAAAGTTCCTTATTGTAGAAAGTTTCCATTTTTTGTAGTTTTCATTTCTCATTTCTGGCAAGTTTCCATTTTTCAGTTTAGGAAAGTTTCTATTTTTCATTTTTAGTAAGTTTCTATTTTCATTTTTTTAGAAAGTTTCTATTTTGAGTATAGTTTCTATTTTCAGGACCTCCGAGCTAAATAGTTTATATTTTCATTTTTTTAGTAAGAGATTGCTGAGACAAATAGTTGAAGAGTATCTATTATGTTCATATCATCGACATATACAGCTACAATTGCAAATCTGGAACTTGTTTTCTTTATGAATACGTAGGGGCATAATTTATTGTTCTTATAGCCCTTCCCAACCAAGTAGTCACTTAGACGGGTATACCACATCCGCCCCAATTGTTTCAATTCGTAAAGTGAGCGTTTCAACCTAATTGCAAACGCACTCCGTGGTTTAGAGTCACTTGATTTGGGTAATGTAAGGCCATCAGGCACGTTCATATATATATATATATATATATATATATATATTTGAATCAAGATCCCCATAGAGATATGCAGTAACCGCATCCATGAGCTGCATTTCCAGTCCTTTGGAAACTACCAAACTAACTAAGTAGCGGAACGTTATAACGTCTATTACGGGAGAGTATGTCTCCTTGTAGTCAATTCCAGGGCGTTGTGAGAAACCTTGTGCCACAAGGCGAGCCTTGTACCTCAAGACTTCATTCTTCTCATTATGCTTTCTGACAAAGATCCATTTATGTCCTATAGGCTTTACACTTGGTGGTGTTAGCATTACCGGACCAAATACCTGTCTTTTTGCCAAAGAATCTAGTTTTGCCTGGATTGCTTCTTTCCATTTAGGCCAATCTGCTTTTTGTTGACATTCTGCAACAGAGTGTGGTTCGATATCATTGCGCTCTATGATTTCTTGAGCAACAGTATATGCAAATATATCATCAATGTGTATGGAAGATCTTTCCATCAACTCATATGCCTCATAATCCATTGACATTTGTTTGTTTCTCTGGAATCATTTCAAACATCGGAGCGTCCTCCAGTATTGATTCATGGACATAACTATAATCAGAGACAATCTCATGAGAGAGATTCTCTACATTGATGATTAATGGATCGGTTTGTTCCTTACTCGCCCTCTTCTTCCTTGGGTGAGTGTCAATCGAACCAAGTGGCCTCCCCTTCTTCCTTTGGGGAGCCATGACCTCAACCACACCTCCACTAAGTGTGCTTGCAGCGCCTCTATCTGCGGTGCCGTGCCCCTTGTTGGGGACTTCTAACCTTGCAGGCACATTTGCAGCTGGTATATGTGATCTCGTCACTTTTACGATATAAATAAACGCATCAGGCATCGAATCTGCTACGTTCTGAAGATCAATTATTCTTTTCACTTCACTTTCACATTATGAAGTGTAGGGATCAAAATGAGACAGAGTAGGGACAAACCACAACAATTCCTATCGTTCCCTTGGAAAATCCTTTTTCCTATATCCCCCTAATGACTGGAAAACTGTCTCATCAAAGTGACAATCCGCAAATCTAGCTGTAAAGAGATCACCTGTCAAGGGTTCCAAATAGCGGATAATTGTTGGAGGTTCGTATCCAACATAAATACCTAATCGTCTTTGAGGACCCATTTTAATGCGCTGTGGGGGCGCAATATGCACATATACTACACAACTAAATATGCATAAGTGTGAAATGTCAGGATCATATCTAGTTACCAACTGGTACGCAGAAAATGGTAAGCAGGCAGTGGGTCTGAAACGAATAAGTAAAGCTGCGTGCAATATTGCCTAACCCCAAGCAGATATAGGCAGGTTGGTGAGCATAACCAGTGCCCTAACCACCATCTGTAGCCTTTTGGTGGTGGCTTCTGCGAGACCATTTTGTGTATGCACATGGGGTACAGGATGCTCTACATCGATCCCAATAGACATGCAATAATCATCAAATGCTTTTGATGTAAACTCTCCAGCATTATCAAGCCTTATAGACTTGATAGGGTGGTCAGGGTGGTGAGCCCTTAAACGTATAATCTGTGATAAGAGTTTTGCAAATGCAGCTTTTCTTGTGGACAATAATGCGACATGTGACCAGCATGTCGAAGCATCCACCAGAACGATAAAGTACTTGAATGGTCCGCATTATGGATGGATAGGTCCACAGATATCTCCTTATATCCTTTGTAAGAATGGAATGTTTTGTTTTGTATCTTTAGCATAGGAAGGTCTTGATCCTATTTTTGCTAAAGAGCAAGCTTTGCAAAACTAGTGATGTGCCTTTGAAATAGTCAATGAGGCATAATGGGAGGGAGGTAGTGCTTCTGGTACTTCAGAAGGCAATGACTGCATTTGAGCAATACTAGGACCGACACCTTGCAATGTGGGGGATTTTTGTCCCATTTTATTTTTCACTCGAAAGAAGGATGTCCGTGTGAGTTCTTTAAAATACGGATCATCATGTCATGACCGGGGTGCCCTAGGCGGTCATGCCAAAGCCTGTATGAGTCAGTGTCCCACATTTCATTATTGGTGACAGGATAGGATTCAATGATTCGAATAGTAGTGAGGTACAGTCAGCTAGATTGAGTCATAAGTTACTCTAAAATGCGTTTCCTTCCACATTCATTAAAGGTAATATAAAAGTATTCAGTTCCATTCTCACAGTGTGTTTCTACATGATAACCGTTGGCACAAATATCTTTGAAGCTTAACAAGGTTCGATTAGCTCTTGGTGCATACAGAGCGTTTGTGACTTTAAACGTTGTGCCATTAGGCAGCAAAAATTTGGCAGTTCCTCGCCCTTTTATTACTTGTGATGATCCGATCATTGTAGTCACAGAGGAATTATAGGCTATTAATTCAATGAATAATTGCCTATTTCTTAATATGGTGTAGGTTGTCCCACTATCAACTAAGCACTCAAGTTCTCCTCGATTCATTCCTACAAATAAATGGGAGGTATTGTTAATTAATTTGAAAATATATCTCATATTTTTTAGAGTATTTCTATTTTAGGTAGAATGATAATATTTTCATTCTTAAATTTTTTTTCTAGATGTATTGCTTTACATCTTTAATTATAGTGCTATTTCTAACCATGTAAATATCTGTAGTAAATAAATTCAATGCTTCATAATAAAATCTGAAATTTATTAATAAGCCAACGATAATCAAATCAAGGTCTTGTTTAGAAATCTAATTCATCAAACCATTATTGAAAATAAATTTTAAGACCAAGCAATAGTCTAATTAAAAATGAGGCATTATGCCTTCACAACTATCTATGGAAAATAAAATAAATAAAGCAGATCAGTCATGATTGAGAGCATCCATTGACTAAGCAAGTTCCTTGTAGCCATTGAAGTCTGCAATTGTGAGGTTGACGTCTGGGTCATGGCCTCTTTCTTCCATATAGTGAGCCTCTTGTTCCTTAGACTCACTATATCTCTTGTAATTGGCTGCTACTCTATTGCTTGCTTGGCAGTTCTTGTACCAATGCCCAATGACTCCACACTTATAGCATAGTTCATTGCAAACTCTTTCCTTTTTGACAGAAGGATTCTTAGGTGCCTTTTGCACCTTGTTTCCACGACCCCCACGTCCCTTTCCACTTAGGGCATTGTTGCCATGTGGGTAGGGATCAGCACGTCCAACCCCCTTTGCATTGGGGTTCTTTCCACCTTTCATTTTGCCATAATTAGCCTCGGGAATTTTCTTTGTCCCAACGGGCCTAGCATTGTTGTTCAAGAAAACCTCATTATGCCTCTCAGCCACTTGCAGTAGGTTGATCAGCTTATTGAAGGTTGTGATTCTTTTGTTGTCATACTCCAGCCTATACTGGTTCGCTAGTATAAGTGCTGAAGTAGGAAAGGTGGAAAGAGTCTTTTCGATCATATCATTTTCTGTGAGTTCCCTTCCACAAAAATTGAAACGTGCCTTGCAGCGCAACATGTCCTTGTTGAAGTCATTGACCCTTTTGTAGTCAAGCAAGCGGATTTCATTCCACTGAACAGTCAGTTCTGGGAGCAAAGTGTCATGAATGTTCCCAAAACGTCCCTTAAGGGCATCCCACAGTTCTTTCGGTGTCTTCAACTGAAGGTACTCCCAGCGTAGGCTAGGATCAATATTGTCGCCTCATAAACATTAAGGCATTTGCTTTCACCTTATTAGACGGTACATCGTTTTTGGGGTTGGTAATGGTGGCAGTATAGTCTTTTACCATAAAGGCAGTTTCCACATCGGAAACCCAACGATGGATTCAAGTCATTCTGAGTCCAAAATGTCAAATTTAGGTCGAGTTGGATCAACTATCTACATAAACAAGAGAGAAGATATAAATTATGCAGTCATAAAGACATCCACGTGAATTATTTTCCAAAAAAAAAATGAATTAGATATCAAGACCAAGATTCGTAATTGTCACATTTTTTCGATGCTATGTGAAAATGCTTTATCACGGTAAGTATGTATTTATAATGCGCATGAATTTTCATTATCATGGAAAAACGCAATTTATGTATAGCATTCTAAATAAAGAATAACCATAGCGCGTAATAAAGAATAAAACATAGCATATATAAAAATAAATTACATGGCATGCTCAAAATTCACAAATATACAACGAAATATATGCTACACATAATAAGAGCAATAATATATCATGCGTAAAATAAAATATAAAAAATAGCATAATATAAAGGCATGCGTAGGCATAATTATATAAGCGTAGATAAAATAAAAATATGCTCAAAATTTTCATAAGTAATAAAAACATAAACAATAAAATATAAGGCATGGTTAAAAAATAGTAAACATAAATAAAATTCACATGCTTTAGATTCCACGAATATATATCACATATATAATAAGCAATAATATAGCATGCTCAAAAGTTCTAATGATAAACAATTAAATATACCGGAGTATGAAATTAAATATAAAAAAAACATACTTGATTTCGAGAAAACAAAATAATCCTAGCGCACGTGCGTGTTGATGCAAGCGTGCGTAGCGATATTTTTGAGCTTGAGAAAAACTGGACCGCTTCCTCTCTCTTTTCAGCAGTGAGCCTTATTCTTTTTTTTCTTTTCTTTTCTTTGTTTTCTGTTTTTTTTTTTCTTTTCTTTTCTGGGCCGGGTCTTTTCTTTGGGCCTTCTCTTTTTTCTTTTTCTTTTTTTCTCTGGGTCGGGTCCCCCTTTTTGTTTTTTTTTCTCTTCTTTTCTGCGTCTTCTTCTTTCTGGTTTCTCTCTTTTTTTTTTCTGGTTTACAGATGGTGGGTTGAGGCGGCTACGCGAGGTGGGCAGGGGCTGTGCGAGGCTAGGCAGCGGCTAGGCGAGATGGGCAGGATTCGTGCACTGCAGGTGGGAGAGACCGGTGCGTGCAGGTGCAGCAGCGCCTTTGCAGGTGAGGAGGCCGCGCAAGTTGGGCTGAGGCGGAGGCGGGGTGTGCGTGCAGGTGGGAGGCCACGCGTGAGTTGGGCTGAGGAGGAGGTGCAGGTGCAGCTTTGGGCCAGGGAGCAACGCTGTTAGGCTGGAGGCCTGTGGGGCTAGCGGTCAGTGAGGTGGATGGGAAAGAAAAATAAATTCCTTTTTTTTTTGTTGGTGGCGGCAGAAAAGAAGAAAAAACTTTTTTTTCTTCTAGGGTTTTGTTTTTTTTCTTCTTTCGACTGGAAGAAGAAAGAAACTAGAAAATTAGGTTTTTTTTTTGCTATTGGCTCTGAACGTGCTGATAACGTGTAAAAGTGAATTAGAATTGGTCTACTCATTTCATTTCATAGTCCCTTTATATAGGTATAAAATTACAACGGAAACATCAATTAACATCAATTACAATAATGATAATAAATGTTGATTGTGATGTGATTGCAATTCCTTAATTCTCTCTTCGTCAATTACTTTGACGTTTGACAAAGGCACATAATGTTTATTATGTTTGGTGTTATAGAGAATTGTGTTTAGATGCACTGTGAATTTGAAATCCCAGTGTTTAAGAACCATTTGATAAACATGTGGTGTGGTGTGGTGTGCTGGTCGAGCGGTCTAGTCTGGAACCCACAGGTCTAGTGTTCGATTCCCAGCTCCATCCCGTGGTCAACAGATTTGAGGGACCTTTGTTTGTTAACACGAGGGTTCGTGCGTCTGCTGTGCAGTGATTAGTCTGGCAAATCTGGGATATACTGCATGAGGGTGCATGTGTAGTTCTATTGACGTCTTCCCCCTAAAAAAAAAGAAGAACCATTTGAAGATGTAGTGACAATCTTGTAATTATTTACATTTTTAATGTTTATTTTGGCGTGTCATATTGATTAGTTTTCCACATGGTGCAGACTATAATTAACTTTGCGCATGATATTTTGACGGGTAGTTTTTACCTTATTGATAACTAACCCAAAAAAATAAGTGGTTGGTGTAAGGGGGAAAAAAATCCCCTAGAATTATGATAAATGGTCAAAAACCCAAAAAATTTAGATGATGCATGAATATAATTGGAAGTGATGCATGAATATATACCCAAATATCTAATGGTTCATTTACCAAAATATAATTGGAAAGTAGGTCTAACAAACATTGATTAAAAAGTCTTCATTAAGTCCTCATTTTAAAGTAAAAGCTCTCATTCAAAAGTTGACCCGTTTTTATGGTGAAAATAATTTATTAAATTAAACTTGACACGACCTATTTAATAAATAAGTTAGCCAAGTCATTGCGACACATTAATAAACAAGTTGCATTTGGGTTTGAGTTTGTCTATTACGACACGTTTAATATCTTGACACGACATGAACCTCATGACTTATTTCACTGATATATGATCATATGGGTGGGTAGAACTAAACGAAAAAAGAAAAAAAGAACACTTCAACCAAGTCAAAAAGGCGATATCCCTAGAGGGGTGGGGGTGTTGAAAATTAAGTTAGGACTAGACTAAATTAGATGTTGAATTCTACTTCATTATAACAAAATATATATAGACTAACCACTATAAGTGCATTATCAATGCCCATTGAAGAAAACTGACAAATGTATGGAAACTGTCATTTTTGGGTTCTAATCAAAGCCACTCATTTTGGGGACAAAAGAAAAGGCCAAATCATTTCCTTTTTTGAGTCTCGCACTTGGATACTACCATCATGTGGTTATAAAAAAGTCAAAGTATTTCATTTTTTATAGTTGCCAACATAATTTTTGTAACTTAATTATGTAGACAATTGATAATAGTAGTAGTCGTGTTCAAAACTCCATTCAGTATTGTTCATTCATTCGACTAGTTACCAAAGAAAATTGAGAAAATATATGGAAACTGTCATTTTTGGGTTATGATCAAATCCACTCATTTTGGGGATAAAAGAAAATGCCAAATCATTTCCTTTTTTGAGTCTCGCACTTGGATACTACCTTCATGTGGTTATAGAAAGGTCAAAGTCTTCCATTTTTGATAGTTGCCAAAATAATTTTTGTAACTTAATTGTGTAGATAATTGACAATAGTAGTAGTCGTGTTTGATACTCCATTCAGTATTGTTCATTCATTCGACTAGTTGCCGATGGGACCATATCATTTAATATCATTGATAGTTCGATTGTTCATTCATTTACTCTATTCAGTATTGTTCATTCGACTAGTTTCCGAAGAAAATTGAGAAATGTATGGAAACCGTCATTTTTGGGTTCTGATCAAAGCCACTCATTTTGGGGATAAAGGAAAAGGCCAAATCATTTTCCTTTTTGAGTCTCGCACTTGTATACTACCTTCTTGTGGTCATAGAAAGGTCAAAGTCTTCCATTTTTATAGTTGCCAGAATAATTTTAACTTAATTATGTAGACAATTGATAACAGTAGTAGTCCTGTTAGAAACTCTATTCAATATTGTTCATTCATTCGACTAGTTACCTATGGAACCATGCCACTTAATATCATTGATAGTTCCATTGTTCATTTATTCACTCTATTCAGTATTATTTCATTCATTCGACTTGTTACCGAAGAAAATTGAGAAATGTATGGAAACTGTCATTTTTGGGTTCTGATCAAATCCACTCATTTTGGGGATAAAAGAAAAAGCCAAATCATTTCCTTTTTTGAGTCTCGCACTTGGATGCTACCTTTATGTGGTTATAGAAAGGTCAAAGTCTTCCATTTCTGATAGTTTCCAAAATAATTTTTGTAACTTAATTATGTAGACAATTGGAAATAGTAATCGTGTTCGAAACTCTATTCAGTATTGTTCATTCATTCGACTTGCTGTCGATGGGACCATGCTACTTAATATCATTGATAGTTTGATTGTTCATTCGTTCACTCAATTCAGTATTGTTCATTCATTCGACTAGTTAGAGAAGAAAATTGAGAAGTGTATGGAAACTGTCATTTTTGGGTTCTGATCAAAGCCACTCATTTTGGGGATAAAAGAAAAGCCATTTTTGAGTCCCGCACTTGGATACTACCTTCATGTGGTTATAGAAAGGTCAAAGTCTTCTATTTTTGATAGTTGCCAAAATAATTTTTGTAACTTAATTATGTAGACAATTGACAATAGTACTAGTAGTCGTGTTTGAAACTCTATTCAGTATTGTTCATTCATTCAACTAGTTGCCGATTGGACCATGCCACTTAATATCATTGATAGTTCGATTGTTCATTCATTCACTCTATTCAGTATTGTTCATTCATTCGACTAGTTACTGAAGAGAATTGAGAAATGTATGGAAACTGTCATTTTTGGGTTCTGATCAAAGCCACTCATTTTGGGATAAAAAAAAGGCCAAATTAATTCCTTTTTTGAGTCCCGCACTTGGATACTGCCTTCATGTGGTTATAGAAAGGTCAAAGTCTTCCATATTTTATAGTTGCCAAAATAATTTTTGTAACTTAATTATGTGGAAAATTGACAATAGTAGTAGTCGAGTTCGAAACTCTATTCAGTATTGTTCATTCATTTGACTAGTTGCCGATGGGACCATGCCACTTAATATCATTGAAACTCTTATAGCCACGCCACTTCGTCTGGTAAATTCTTCTGTAATATGTCAATTTATGAATAAAAAGGAAAAGAGAAGGGCTTGCTTTTCTATTCGACAATTGCTGGAGTGATCATGATGGAGATATCAAGACTTCTATTCATGCCAGTAATTTGATTTATCTTGAAGTTAATATTGACGTCGAAATAGATGAGTCTCTTGCACTTTGGCAGCCGTAAGTGTTTGACATATTCTTGTTTAGGCAATCCATTATTGGGCATAAAGTCATCTGAACCCCTTATCACGTTCATTTTAATCGCAATATCGCATTCACATATGTCTTCTATATGTCAAGATATGTATAACTGTTTGAGAGTGACTTTGGAATGCCAAAAGATGAAACGATAATGATTAAACACTTGTAGACCATTTGGCAAAAACAAATTAGAGTGCTTTTTGGAATTACCAAATCAATTAGAAGCACTTCCGAGAGAAGCACCGCAAAGATGTTCTGGTCAAACTTCATTTAGCTAAAACAAAGTACCACTAACAAAAATGATACCAAGTAAAAGCACTTCAATACTCTCAAATAGACCAAACTAAGAGATATATTCTGGTACAACTAAGAGAATTTCTCGTATTATATGTTCGACCACAAATAACAAAAAATATTGAATACTAGAAATCCATACATGAAATTTATTGAACAATTGGAAGCAGTTTCTTAGTGTATCTGCTAATAATACATCAATATAACAATCTTATTCTGTTAACACCTGAGCTTGACTGGTTGCTCTTGCTGGCACATGAATTCTCATTCAACTCGAAGATGAAGTAGAGGCAAAAGGATTAGGAGGTAGGGTCAGATTGTCACCTTCCCTTTCCAACATTTGAACTACAGTTTTCATGGAAGGACGGTCTATTGGATGCCATTGGATGCACCATAGACCCACAACTGCAAGTTTCCTAGCAATTTCAACATTTCCTTCGTCCCCAATATGGATGCGAAGGTCGTTCCCTTGTTCTAAGAGGTTATAGATCCATTCTGGGAAGTAGACTTGGCTGGTAGAGTCTTCCATGACTTTAAAATTCTTTCTGCCTCCAACCATTTCAAGAAGCAATGCTCCAAAACTATAGACATCTGCCTTATATGACACGTTACCAAAGTTCCTAGAGAAGACTTCTGGTGCAATATAGCCTATGGTTCCCCTCGCTGCAGTCATGGATACGGCGCTTTGATCCTTAGAGCACAACTTGGCTAAACCAAAATCGGAAACTTTTTGTGTGAAATCATGGTCTAGCAACACATTATGGGGTTTGATGTCAAAGTGGAGGATTTGTTGTTCGCAACCTTGGTGAAGATATTCAATTCCTTTGGCTATACCTAAAGCAATATCTTGCAACTTATCCCAACCAAGGAACGAATTCTCATTATCTGCTGATGATAAGAAGTTCTGGAGTGGACCATTTGGTAAGAATTCATAAACAAGAGCTCGTATAAAGCCATCAGCACAGTAACCAACCAAGCGTACCACATGACATGGCGGATTTGACCCATTGTGCCCACTTCATTAATAAAATCTTCCCCATTCTCATTTGAATTGTTGAGGATTTTCACAGCAACAAGTAATTCAGAGGAAAGCTTACCTTTAAACACAGTTCCGTAGGCCTCTTGACCCAGCTTCTCCTTGAACTGCTCTGTTATCCTCTTAATATCTGCATAAGAATATCTGCTTGGCTTCAGAGCTTTGTATTCATCCAAAAATCTTTTAATTCCCAGCTGATTTTCTTCTTCTCTTTTGACAGAGCTGTAGACATAGTAGATTATTGTTCCCGTCACTATAAGAATAACAGAAAGTGCGCAAGAACCTGCAACAATATTACCTTTATTAAAAACAGGCACAAACTTTCTAGCTAGAAACAAACTATTCTGAGAATTCCTTCCGATGGAGCCATTAGAGAATAAGAAAGGAAATGAATGCTCACCTAGTATCTTTATAGTTGGCCGTCCAAGGTCAAGACCTGTAAAATTTTGTTTATGGAGATTAAGGACTTGGCTTTTTAAAGCAATAAACCAAAATTATCCATCACTAACGTGGATCATGCTTAAATGATACCTTTCGGTCTGGGGATATCTATGCATTGAGTTTGGGGATCAGTATGGTTTGTGAATTCTTTCTTCAACCGACATGCCTTGCCCATAGCAGTGTTGACAAGATGGTATGGACCAGCGAAGAATCAAATCAGAACTAGAGACACCATAGTAGTTCAAGACACTAGGGGCTAATGCGTAGTCATGAACCATAGTACAAGACACTAGGGGCATTAAATCAATAGAACAATCATCATAATTAACGATAATATACAGCGTAAATCCGGTTGCCTGTATTACGATGGCAAGGGCTTAATCATGCCAGACAACGATCGTAGAAATCTGTAACATATTGATCCCTCACAGTTGATGGTAGGCAACTGAACAAGCTTGCGTTGCCTACAAATTTGAAGGGAGAAGAAGAACCGGGGGAGAAAATTTCTCTGGCCAAGCACATCTCAGGGAAAAGTTCTGCTCCGATTTCCTGTGATGTGTAGTTAATCCATTTAACTTCGAGCTCATTTGAGGACGGCATCTCAAGCACTGTCTGGTCGTATTTGGTGCATGAAAGATCAAAACCCGGAAAACCACAATGGATTGGTTGCCTATCTGTAAGTCGAAATGGGAATCGGATGGCTGGGCCATCGTTGCTGCATCTTGTTTCTGTGCAATCATCAAGGCCAACTCCTCCACCATGCACAACATCTACTTCTACAAATATCAGGAGCAACCAGAACAAGAAACTCATACTGAGAAGAATTTCAAAAGAATAAACTGATTACTAGGTTGCCAGTTTGTGTGATTTTTATGTATTAAATTATCAAGTTTTTAGGAAGATATGGGCCCTACTCACCTTCGGAGAAATGATGCATACGTATCAAGTGGCTCGCCAGACTTGTCATCCCCACGAAGACTGTATAAAGTCAAGGATGGGCATATGTCGCATCAGTCATCACTAGATCACATTATAAGTCGCATCAGTCATCACTAGATCACTGATACCAGAAAGCTCTTAATAACATTCGTGTTCTTGTTCTTGTTCTCCTTCCCCTCCTTTGTGATCATGTTTAGAACAGCAAGTCTCCTATTTATTGCTTACACAATTTTTCTTCTTCTCCTTCTTCCACTACCAAGTCGTTCACAAACTTCCGGGGCTAATTCCCAATGTGCTCCTTCGTGTGGCAACATTAAGATAAGCTCTCCGTTTCGTTTACAAGGAGATCCTGTACACTGCGGCAACAAAAGCTATGAGATATATTGTGAGGCGAACGGTACCAGTCAATCTCATCATGCTGTACTATACTTGTTCTCAGGAAAATATTACGTACAGGCAATCAATTACAATAACTACACGATCCGACTCGTGGATGCTGGTGTTCACAAGACCGAGGACAACTACTTCTCCAACCCAGTTTACCCTTTAACTGCCTTCAACTTTAGCTTTTATGTCAATGATTATTATCATCCCTACAGCTTATACTACTCATATTTTGAGCCGCCAGATTCACCATATTATTCGAATACGCAGGACACATCAGCGCCTCTAATATTCCTGAGCTGCACAAATCAAATGAATTATTCCGATCTCTTTGTTGAAACAGCTCCATGCATCAAGAATACCGGCATCCACTCTTCCTCTGATTCTTCACTGTCCACAGTGTATTCTTATTTCATGCTTGGGCGCTTGGATGAGAATGGCTTCCGAGAATATTTGAGCCCGGCTGATTTGGGATTGTCCTGCAAAATAACACTCATGGTTCTTGTGTCTCCCCCTCCCACACCCACTGACAAGTACAGCAAATCGTGTCAGGACATATATAAACAACTAGCATATGGCTTTGAAATCTCATGGTTTGATTACGTCGACTGTACAGAACACTGCGGACCAAATGGCAACTGTGCGTTGAACTACAACAAGACCGGAGTTGGGTGCCGCTATGATATGCAGAAAGGTAAACAATTGTTAAAACTGAAAACAATTAGATATATTCTTTAGTTAAATAATACTAGCATTTTTCATACATGCTCTGCATGTGTAATTAATTTTTTTTTTTAAAGAAAATTAAAAAAATAAATAAAATACAGTTATTGCAGAGAGAAAATAGTAGGAGAGAAAAGTAGAGATGGGAAAATTTATTTTTTATTTTTTTAATAAAAATTCATTTTGTAATTGTCATATTACCCTTGTGATTTAATTTATTTTCAAAGTTTTTTAATCTTTTAGGGTTAAATCTGTCAAAATTTTTGATTTTGGCTAACAAACCCTGTTCTCTTAATAATAGTATAGATATTACTTTCAACTTGAAACTATGGTCTACACACCTGCACAATAGTGGGCCAGTGACAAAAGTAAAAAAAAAAAAACACAAAAAGAGAAAACGACGTTGTTCATGATGTCGAGTTTAACCAACTTTGCAAACAAATCCATTAAGGAAAAACTAAATGATTGGTGGGATAATTGCTGCATAACTCTACGTATATATTATAATATACATCTTCATGAAAGTTTATTAGAGTGTGGAGAGTTAGATCAAATTTTACACTTTACATTGTCATTTTTATCAAAAAATTAATTACTGTTGTCCTGTGCGCTACGATATTAATTGTTTTTTGCCTTTAATAAATGAAACGAAGATGAAGATGCTTTAGTTGCCTTTAGAGCAACTCCAACAGTTTCTCTAAATTTTAATTTTTCTCTATTTTAGGGAAAAATGAGCCTCTTTTGCTCCAAAAGATTCCTTATAACTATCCCCATTTTAGGGATAGTGAGGAAAGAGAAGACCGAATTCCCTAAATTTACAACAATTTGTACAATTGTAAGGAAGAATTATAGAGATTTTAGAAATTAAAAAGCAATTCCAACAGCTTTGATGCGGGAAGCTTGAACACAATAGTGTGAGGCTCCGTCAAGCGTCGAAAGCCATATGAGATGAGCTAGAATCCACACTAGCAATTACGGGCACAGCCGTAAGAAAGATAAAGAAACTTCTAT
This sequence comes from Rosa multiflora, assembly GCA_002564525.1. Lineage (NCBI taxonomy): Eukaryota > Viridiplantae > Streptophyta > Magnoliopsida > Rosales > Rosaceae > Rosa > Rosa multiflora. The sequence goes on along the minus strand of BDJD01001036.1, from coordinate 154,110 downwards.
AATATTTAGTTTTTTTTATTGATAACTTGAATGAAAATTACAATCTAAGAGGTGCCTTATATATAGGGCCCATAGCATAAACCTAATACAATTACAAAACAAAAAGAATAATTTATTATAGACTAAAACTAGAAAACCTAATTAAACCTCATTAAATAAAAATCAGAAATAAAATCCTAGATACTAAAGAATATTACGCTTGGAATCCCAATCAAGATTTTGCTCGAGAATCCTGATATATCCAAAAGAGTAATTTATGATTAATTCCATCATTAAGAAGCCTATTTGAATACCAATTTCCAATATTCAAATTATTCTTCTTAATGTGAAGACACTTCTTTCTTTTCGAGATTTTTGGTTGAAATTGACTAAAATCTCGTCCTACATCAGTCTCCTCCACTTGATAAGAACTCGACCTCGAGTTCCTCTTGTATGCAGCTTGATCATTAGTAGGAATAAAACATGATAAGCCATCAACTTCAATATTCTCGTAGTTAAAAGGTATCACCATGAATCCAATATAGTAGACAAGTTTTGAATAAGCATCTTGAAACTTTAACTCCTCCACTGGAAAAGGAATGGGCATTGACTTCTCATTGGGTTGATCTTGAACACAATTAGGCATGCATGACATGAGTATCGATGTGATGAATGAATCAGCTTCCTTGTCTTTAATGAGTTTCTCTTCAATCTTCAAAGTAACTTCTTCATGTTCCTTTTCACATACCTCAGGATGGTCATTCTTGATGTTCTTCTTTCCAGACTTGATTTTAATTTTGTGCGACTCCCACCTAAATAAATATGTGTTTTATTTGCTATAACCACCTTTGACGCTTTCATGCCATGGTTTTCCAAAAAGCACATTAGTGTCGTCCATGTCAATCACATGACAAGTAATCTCTTCTTTATAAAATTTTCCCATAGAGACAAGAACTTTACAAACCTCTATTACTTGTGCATATTCATTATCTCCAAATGGAATCCTGTATGGATCACTCAGCTTCACTATTGGTAATTGAAAATAATCTACAACTTTGTTTGCTACAAAGTTCTCTCGTAGACCACTGTCAATTATTACAGAGCATACCAGCTTGTCTTTGATGACACATGTAGTTCGGAAGTCGTCGTAATCCGGCGTTGTGAATATCCAACGTTCTATGTTTCTTCTTTTTTCTCTCTCTTTTTTTTTTTTAGATTGATGAGGTTGTCTTAGGGCGAATCCCTTGGCATGTTCCTCTTCAACGAAACTTTCTTTGATAGATACTCTACGTCCAGCGTCGTTGAGGTTGGTGGTAGTGAACTTCTCCCTTGGATTGTCGTCTGCTAAGAAGCGGGCGATACCCGCTCTGATACCAAATGATGAGGGAAGCGTGAACACGATAGTATGAGGCTCCGTCAAGCGTCGAAAGCCATATGAGATGAGCTAAAATCCACTAGCAATTACAGGCACAGCCGTAAGAAAGATAGAGAAACTTCTCTAATATTTGGTTTTTTATTGATAACTTGAATCAAAATTACAATCTAAGAGGTGCCTAATATAGGGAACATAGCATCAACCTAATACAATTAGAAAACAAAAAGAATAATTTATTATAGACTAAAACTAGAAAACCTAATTAAACCTCATTAAATAAAAGGGTGGTGCTATTCACACACACTCATTTTCTCTATTCACACACCCCCTCTATTTTTATATTACTTTAATCTAATTTTTATTTACAAATTATTCTAACTACCCTCTCTTGTAATTATGTTTCTTTTTCTTTTTTCTTTTTTGTATTTAGCAAGTCAATCATGAATTAAAATCATTATACAATAAATCATAATTTTTTTGCTACCAAGATATATATTATGATTATGTTACGAAGATCTCCAAGTAACACTAATTTTCAGTAGTAGATATGGTTTCGCTCTCCATATTCTAATCTCATAACGATGAAAAATCATCTCACAAAGTTAAGTTTAGAGCAGCACAAATACTTCAATTGTGTATATTAGAGCATGAATTATCCAAATAATTTGGCAGAAAATAACAAAAACCAATGTACCAATCCACAACATTACTTCATAAAAATAAAAACTAATAAGCAAGA
>BDJD01001036.1:99002-124290 GCA_002564525.1 Rosa multiflora | reverse complement strand
CGGGTTTGGTGTTGTTGCAATCCCGGTACACTATTCAAATTGTGTAGCGGGTAATCCTACAGGTCAGGAGAATCGAGAAGGGGGTCAGGCTGCTTAGAGTAGTGGTATTTGAGTTACAGCATTATTGTGAGGTTGTTATGCTCTTTTGAGCTTACATTTAAATTTGGAGGGAGTGTGCTGTAATATTAACCTCTTGAGGATTTGGTTTATGTATTATTGAGTGATGTGAGGTGTGTTTATTTCTGAGGAAAAAATTCAGAACGTTTATTTGATTAAGTTGTTTAATTCATGTTTCGGATTTGAATTTATTATTCAAAATTCGGGGCGTGACAGTTTGGTATCAGAGCGTAAGGTACATATTCGGTGATGTGTCAATACTTTCCGAGTGATGGCCCGTCTGCAGCGGATCCCCATCGTGTGCTCTTCAGTATTGACAAAGTCATTGGGTATGTGAGTGCGTTAGAAGTCATCTAGGGCGTTAAGTAGTATTAGGACTTACGAAATACGCTCAGTGTGTTAGTATTTTGGTTAATATGTACTTGTATTGACTTATGTTATGTGTTAGTGTTATGAGATAGAGTTCTCAAGACTATATTGGTTTAGGAGACAAATGGATGCAAAGAGTTGGCCATGAAGTTTCAGCTGGGGCTGAATACTTCCCTTTAGCATGACGTAACCATTTGATAGAACTTATTTTGGTTAGGGTGTTAGCCATTGAATATGATTCTTGACTCATGTGGAACTTGTGAGTAGAGTTGCGGTTAGGGAAGAGATTGTTGTGGTTTTCGAGCTTATTGATATAAATTGAGAAATACTTATGTTACCTTTAAGGAGGGTAGTGGAGTTGTTATCGAGGTAATACCAGGTATGAAACCTATATTAATGGCACCTTATTGGATGACACCAACTGAACTTAAGGAGTTGAAGGTTCAAGGCGAGAGATTACTTGAGTAGAGATTCATTAGAGCTAGTACTTCTTCATGGATGGTACCGTAATGTGAAAGAAGAAGAAGAAGAAAAATAAGAAGATAGTTATGCTCCTCCTTTATGGTGAGGGTGATGAAGGTGAGATTTTGTGCTAAGGAACTTGGAATATAGTGACCACGTCTTGAGAGGACTTTGTAGAACCCTTTTGGGACATGTGCTTACACTCTAGTGGTGGAGAGGTTAGAGTTGATCTCATTATGTTTGTCTGGAGGGTTATAAGTGTCAGAGACTAGGAGCTTAACTCACACAACTGTATCGATTTGTCTAGTTGATAGCTGTTGAGGAGTTGGATTATATGTTCTAGTAGGGATTGAATTACGAGATTAGGGAGAGAGTGGTCCCTTTACAGCTGCCTGCATGGCATTGAACCTTGCTAGTGCTTGGGCATTGGAGTAGGAATTTCAGACTTCTTTTAGGGAGATGACAACAATGTGGGATTCTCGAGAAGGAGGGAAAATGTAGTTGTAGAGAGAGCAGTAGTACGTCAGGTACTCAGTATGGGTTTTTTTCCAGATGTCTATAGTTAGACTTGTGCATGTGGCTTCCTTTTGTGGAGTGGTGCATCTCTATTATTGTACAATGGTGATTTTCTTTGATTTAGTTTTGCGTTGTGGAATGCCCTGTGGTGATGGTGTGTAGTGTTGTAGCATGCAGAATTGTTGCTATGGAGATTCACTATAATGTTGTTTGCGTAGTGAAATGCTTTTGTAGTAGTGCATGTGTGACAGGCAGCTTGTGTAGCAGTGCTTGTGTGGCAGCCTTTGTGGCAGAGCCTTTTGTAGCAGCTTGTGTAGCAGTGCTTTTGTGGCAGCCTTTGTGGCAGAGCCTTTTGTGGCAGCTTGTGTAGCAGTGCTTGTGTGGCAGCCTTTGTGGCAGAGCCGTTTGTAGAAGCTTTTGTCGCAGTGCTTGTGTGGCAGTGCCTTTTGTAGCAGCCTTTGTGGCAGTGCTTGTAGTACTTTTATGGTAGTACTGGGTGGTAGTCTGTGTGATGATAATTATGTGTGTAATGTTATGTGTTGATTTATGTGTGGGTTAGTTGAGGCCAGACCTTAGCTTGATTTTGTGTCCCAAGATGGGTAGATACTTATTGAGTTGTGATTTGGTGAAACAAATTCCTTGTGTTTTGGGATGGTTTCACTGTGGCAAATTTATGTGTTGTTTGAGTGATTGAAATGATGTCGTTGTTGGTTTGTTTTAAAGAAAAGGCTACTACATTCATTCAGTCTTATTACAAGTCAGAATCGAATTAAAGTTTTTGTCCAACGAAAGTTAAAATGCGGAAAAAGAAATACAATAACTAGAAGGTGAATTATTTTTACTTCTTCCCCTTTGAATGGGAAGGCTCGACAATCTCCTCCCTGAGTTTGGTGTTCTGATCAGAGACCTCTTCACTGTCCTGTGAGACAACTGGTTGAGTCAAGATCTTCCCAAGGAACATGAGGAGCGGTGCAAGGGCGAGTGGCAGCCCTTTTGCTGGTTTCAGCCTCAGGAGGGTCCTTGTGGAGTGACGCAGCAACTTCCTTGCAAGGAAATCAAGGAAGATGACACTGCATGTTATTGACCTCCAGAGCAAGCATGTTCATCGCGGTGTGATAGTGGATCAAAGAGAGGTTCATGTCAGAGATGTAATCGATCATACATGTGACTCGCCAATCCGTCACCATAATACCATCACGGAGAGAGGAACGCAGCGCATCAATTGAGTCTGACAAGCTTTCTAGGGTGGCCACAGGCCGAGAAGCACGAGCAGCTAGGGAGGAAGAGGACTCTCTGGGCTGCAGTCTGGGAGAACGTCGAGGCAGAGGAGGGGGACTGCGGCTACGCTCACGTATAGGACGATGGTCCCCAGGACTAGTAAGGCCAGCGCAAGTGGCCGCTTGACGACCCTCTTCTTCTAAAGAGAGAACGCGGCGTTGATTGATGCCCATGCGAGCGGTAACCTTGGTTCGAACCAAGATGAAGGAGAATGAATTTGAAACTGCACGCTTAGACAAAACCGAGTAAAATCTGGAGGAGACAAAAGGAGGTTTATATAGAGCACAAGATAGGGTTGAGAAAATGTGAGAATTGAAGAAGATGATGTTGAGTGTTTGAGAGAGATTGTTGTTAAAAGGATTGAAGTTGATGAAATGGTGTTGGAGATTTGAGTTTATCTGATGGAAGAAGAGATTTGAGTTATCGGATGGAAGAAGAGAATTGAGAGAGAATGGCTAAAACTCTGGGGAAATTTTCTTTTCTTTGGTGTGAATAGTCTCATCCCCAGAATGCACCTATTTATAGAACAAGGTGAGCAGATCTCCACCGTTCGATGGACGATCTCAGAGATTCAAACTACCCGTTGGATTAAAGTCGCCCAAAAACACGGAAAAGCTGTTGCCGCGTGGAGAGCGCGTAAGGGGACTGAACAAATCTCGAGGCGCTGTGGCAGACAACTTTAGCCGAAAGTAAATTTGATTTCCGTAAAGCACAGAAAAGATAAGTCGTAGCAGGTGGACCGTGCAAGGGCTTGTCTTGGATCAATGCCCTCACTGTATTTGTGGGTGGAGGCCCGATGGGCTGGATTTTTGAAATAGTTAGGAGAAATTCATGGGCCGGATTTCTGCAACAGTTTTGAGTATTTTGGGACGGATTGCTGAAACAGCTTGGTTTAAATAAAAGGAATGATATGGATAACAATGAAAGCAGCTCTTGCTTCAGTGGTTGGGAGCAAAGCCTTGGTGTATAGGGTCGGGAGTTCGAACCTTACCTTCTATAAATATTTTTGGATCTCGTATATGCTCGATATACGGATGTATATACGGTCAGTATAGTATACATAACAGTATGTAAAGCTTCATACTGTAGCCGAGCCGAGCCGAGCCGAAGGTTGGTGGGCCGAGTTTTCAGTCCAAATTGGTTTGGGCCGATTCGAATTGCAGTTGGTTCAGTTTCTTTGGCCCAAACTGCTAGCCCTAGCGATTAGCCCAAGGATTGAGCAAGCCCAAGTCATCATCACTAGGTGACATATTTTATTGACGTACCTTTGAGGATGTTTTGTTTGGAGCGATGCATTTCTGTTGTTGTGTTGTAATTTTGAGAAATGATGCGGTGAAGAAATGTCATGTTGATGACTTAAGTGGAAATGAGGATTTCATTTGTGTTTCTTGTTGGTTGGGTTTACATCAGTGTTGAATTGATTTAGTGGCTATTGGGATGTATTTATATACATAGAGCCGTAGCTTTGTAGATTACTACAGTTTTAGTAAAGAAGGAGATTTGATGGTTGGTTAGTATTCTGTATGAAATACAGAAAACCTTAATCGGGAGAAATTGACCTGCGCTTAAATTTCGTCCCGAAATTTCTTTAAGGAGGGTAGATTGTAATACCCCAAAAAATCCAAATTAAATTCCGTGGATTTTTAGAAATGATTACGCGGTCTTGGGAGCGAGTATGAAGCTTGGAGGAGTTGTGGAAGTAGTTCGAACGATTTTATTTTCAAAAACGAACGTTATTTAGGGGGTCTCAAAAAGTGACTTTTTTATAAGTTCAAAATTTGGGAAAACTTCCTTCATAAAAGTTGTAGAGCTCGTCGATACGATCTCGTGCATATGTGGAATGCAATATTCGGAGTTCGTATGAATAAGTTGTAAATATTTGAAAATTGGGATTTTTCTATAAATACCCAAGAAAATTCGAATTGTGTCATTAAGGACAGAAAAATTCTAATTTTTCATTTTGGCCCCTGAAAACTCTCCGTTCTCTCTCCTCTCCCACGCGGCCGAACCGCTCGACCCGACCCGGCCGGAACGGCCACTTCCCGGCTTCCTCCGGTGACGACCCGGCCCTCCACGAGGTCGTCTCGCCGAGTCTAGTCGATCCCCGTGGTCCTCTTGCCCCGCCGCTGCCCCGAAAGCTGGATCGAAGGCATTCCAGCCACCGATCGGTGACCCGGCCGGAGAACCGATTTTCCGGCGTCCCCTCGGCTGATCATTCCCATTTTCGTGATCTCCTCCTCCCCCTGATCATCCACATATCCTCCTTGCACGACAATTTTGAGTGTGGAGTGAAAGATCACGAGTTAAAGATTTCGACGTCCCTGATTCGATCTGGAATCTGATCAGACGCACGAGATTAATCCAACTTCAAAGCTTGATCTAGGACGATGTAGGCCGAACCAGACTTAGCTCCAGGTATGAAAGTTGATCACCCTTTTATTTTGAAGAAGTTTGTAGTTGACGACTTTTGCATCGGAGGTAGTTGACCCGCGTTGACCGTAGTCTGACCGCCGCTTATGGCGGCGCGTCCGACCTTATTTTGAGTTTATATTATCTGGACGATGATCTACGCATCCATACGAGCGTTTTGATATATTACAAGGTTATTTTAGAAAAAGTGGATAAATAGTGGATTTACGTTTTGACGTTACTATTTAACGTTTTTACGTTTAATCTTCGGTTTACGATCTGCAAAGATCAGACCATCGGTTTTACTTCAAATTTTAATATGTATGACTTTGTGAGGTCATGGGCGAAGATCCGACCGTTGGATCTTCGTATAATTGTGAAATATTGATTTGGAAGGCGATTCGTGAGAATCCAACTGTCGGATTTTTGTATAAATTTGTGGAGATGTTAGTAAAGGCGATTCAGGAAGATCGGACCGTTGGATCTTCGTGAAAATTTAGGAGGATGATCCTAAGGGCGATCTGTGAGGATCTGACCGTTGGATCATCATTTAATTTCGATCCGACGGTTGGATCATCGTTTAATTACGATCCGACCGTTGGATCATCATTAATTTAGAATCCGACCGTTGGACTGTAGTATTTGTGTGGTTTATGTTTGATTTGCTAAGATAAGATCGTATCTGATTAGGTGACTGATGGTTTGAGTTTGTGGACGATTGTGAATCGTATTTTGAACTGCTTAGAAGACGCAGCTGGATAAGAGGTGAGTAAATCTCACATGGTTCCTATTACGAACCAAATGTCTTTAATTACCTTGTTTATATTGTGATTGAAGTGATAATGTGTATGGAAATACAATATACCATGTTATTGTTGATTTTATTGTGAGAAAGCATAAGTGAGTCGAGGTGTAACATTTGAGTCAGATAGGATGACCTTTAAAATGTTTTGATCCACGGATTGGTCACCAGTGGTGACAGAGGCAAGGTCTTCGTAGGAGTGAACCTTGGCCAAGGTGACACGTTACGACGATTCAGTTAGAGCTCTAGTCTGTCTGCCATAGTATGACATGAAAGAGCGAGTTGGATACTCGTGATCATGAATACAGTATGACATGAAAGCAGCGAGTTGGATTACTCGTGCTCATGAATACACTTTTGAAATTTGACATATGACATGAAAACAGCGAGTTGAATTACTCGTGATCATGAATACATATTTATTATATGAGTTGGGTTGAGTGGTAAAGGTTGAGATTGGGTGTGTTTACTTGAGTTAAAATATTTGTGAGATAATAAATCAACAGTTCATTCTTGTTTACTCATACGAGCTGTCAAAAGCTTACGGGGTTTGGTGTTGTTGCAATCCCGGTACACTATTCAAATTGTGTAGCGGGTAATCCTACAGGTCAGGAGAATCGAGAAGGTGATCAGGCTGCTTAGAGTAGTGGTATTTGAGTTACAGCATTATTGTGAGGTTGTTATGCTCTTTTGAGCTTACATTTAAATTTGGAGAGAGTGTGCTGTAATATTAACCTCTTGAGGATTTGGTTTATGTATTATTGAGTGATGTGAGGTGTGTTTATTTCTGAGAAAAAAATTCAGAACGTTTATTTGAATAAGTTGTTTAATTCATGTTTCAGGTTTGAATTTATTATTCAAAATTCGGGGCGTGACATTGACCCAGAATAATTTGTGGTTAAAGAGCTTGAGAATGAGGGATACCCTGTTCTCAAAGTTTGGCATCTTCACGCAGGCCATTGTAAGAACCTTGTCATACACTGAAGTCCATTTACCAAATGTCCATTTTGAACGAAAATGAATAGCATTGAACTAGTTCATGAGTACCAAAGGATCCCTTCGCTTAGTAAACCCCGCTTATGCCCGTCTCTAATAAGAGAGGGCAATGAACAGCTTATGTATGAGCCTTTGTGGAATGGTAGATCATCAATAATTGATTTCATGCTTCAGTCCAAGATTAGCAAGGGCGTCTGCCACTCAATTTTCATGATTGGCTAGCTCAAAAGTTCTATCTCTTTGTTTCATGTCTATGGGGGTAGACTGGTAGTTGCAAACAGATCACTTTTAAGTAAAATTCTTAACAAATGGCAAAACGGCAAGGAAACCAGCCAAGAAGAACAATGTATGATTCTTGCTACAGTAGCATAGATTAGGTCGATATTAGTTTAGTAGAGTACTCATCTTTCTTCTTAATTATATACATAAATATACACGTATAGCTTTTTTTTTTTGCAAGGCAATCTCATCCTAAGAAAAACTACTCTGGTTGGACAGAGTAATAATCAAGCCAAAACGAGTTAAAACATAGAAGTTTCATCCAGGTATTTCCGCTTAGTGGTCAAACAGCTATGTATCTAATTTCTACAATCCAAACTCCATAACAGACACCTTTCCGGTTTCAACATCTGGACTTTAAGAATCAAATAACACTAAAGGAAAGAGAAGAAATAATGTGAGTTCCACCATTAGCCAAACACCCCGGCCCCGGCCCCGCCCCCCAAACAAGCGAGTTGTCAAACACGACACGACATATATAGAAGCCATACTTGAATTCAGATACTGCTTGCAATTAGCAGTTAACAGGCAACACTAATCGTCGACACACAAGATGGTTAATTAGGTAAGACCAAATGGCTCATCAAGCAAATAATTGAGAGTTAGCTTGGTGAGGATTTCTAGGATACTTATGTAATACAAGCTACTCTCTTGGTTAACAGGATTTACTTTTATGCTCTTAGTTTCTTACATGAAACTAAGAGCATAAAAGTATTTTGAAGTTTGAATTAATGTATACATGTGTACAATTATACATTGTTTCGAAGTATGAGAAATAATTATTTGGTTGCGAATTATGACAATGCTTGTGATTTTAACACATTTTGCCGTTACTTGACATGCTTGAAAATGGGTTTCACCTGAATGAGTAATGCTTTGCAGGCAATTTTGTCATATTTGATTTTGGAGAATACTACGAATTGGGAAGATAAAATTGTTTCAGTGACAAAAGGTGAAGTACATTCAGTCTGAGGTGTGTTTTGGGAGCTTACTCACAGATTCCAATACAGGCAGCAGTGATTTGGAGGAAGCTCATAAGTTGGCAAGTATAGTATAAGAATCAATTCCTCAACAAATGGTTTTATTGAAACCTTCTCCTGTTTCTTTTGGTGAACAATTCATTAGCGGAGTTAATGTATCAAAATATTAATGGTGTTGTAGGTTTCATTGCCATATAGCTACCCTAAGCCTTCTAAAGCCATAGAAGGCCTATTGTGCAACGATTTATAAGCAAATAACCTTAAGTCTTCCACATTTATCCAATTACGTCATGGAAAATTAACAATTGGAACACAGAAAAATAATACCTACACTGTAATTGCTTTGAACCAGCAATTCTATTTTCATCAGTCAACATTGGCTTATCATCATCCAAGACTCCAAAGTCTAGTTCAATAGTCTGCTTCTGATTTTTTCTCCTTTTCTGCAATAATCGAAATTGTACAGTGAACATAAAGAGCATAGAATGTTAAACTACAGTCAGTTTGGTAAGTTTGGGCAATTTTCTTTTATGTTGGGTTATAATCAAAAGTGGTATGGTCGTCGATAACCAAAAATTAGAGTTTTCGGCAAAAACAATAACACATGAATTTTATACCTTAGCCGCAAATGCCAAAAACCACTCCTTTTCTTTGTACCTGAGAAAAGGGAGCTCAAACAGATCTTCGGCATCTTTCTGCATGCTACAGGCAAAGGGAGATTGTTACGTCCCATACCTCAATTTACCAGTTTACTAGTCATTTGGACGGTAAACGATAATTACTTTCACTCTTTACTTTGTTTCGATACTTTTAGTGGCCCTAAAAGTTGACTTTTTCTTTGAGTCAAAATTTGAGAAAATGTTCTTCATGAAAGTCGTAGAGGACATTAAACCGAGCGCGTGCATATGTGATACATAAAAATCGGAGTTAGTATGTGAAAGTTATAAGTGAAAAGGTGAATTTACTGTTTCCGGTAACTCTCTATATGTAAGGAAACTTACCGAGATAAGTTCCCATTTCAGAACTTACCCTGACCCTCTCTCTCTCCTCTCCCTCTTCCCCCGCGTCGCCCTCCCTTCTTCTTTTTCCGATTTCTTCACCGTCCGGCGTCCGATTGACGTGATTCCAGTTGTTCTTGGACCGTGTCTTCCTCCTCTACACGACGGTACCAGTGGGTATCGGCGATTTGGCCGGAAAACCTAGAATTTATGCAAGCATTGTTACTGTAGCAGTTTGCTTCTCCTGCAAAATTCTCCAGTTCCCGGCTATCTTCGGCAGTGAAATTGGCTCTATTAGGAGCGCCTCGAGTCACTGATCATCTTCCCTCAAGACTTCTAGCTGAAATTTCCACGTTTGGAAGGTGAATTTGAAGGATTTCCAAATTGGTGGGTTTAGAGATTTCCGGGTTTGTGTTCATCAGCAAAATTGGAGCACTTCATGGTATTTTCTCACTTTATGAAAAATGCTTAGAATGTTGAGATGATTCAGTGGTTGAAATTTGGTGGCCGGAGGAGGAGTTGGCCTCTGCATGAACAGTGCAGCGCGTGAACAGTGGTGCGTTTAAATAGTAATTTAAATATATTTTTTTTAGCTAGTTAAATCCTATAATTTTTGTAGAGGTTGAATATGTGAATTTGGTTGGAATTGGAGAAGTTTTTAATCAATTATGAATTTCCGGAATCTAGAATTTCATTATCGATTTACGAGAATCCGACCGTCGGATTGAATCCGAGAAGAAGTGGATAGATGATTTATGAGTGGATAGATGATTTAATTGTTGAATAGTTATTCACGAAAAATAATTGTGTGCAGGGCGACATACCAAACTCTTGCTCGATGAAGGAACTCGTATACATGATCGTCGGAATAGTACTGTGAGTGGACTTTTGTTTAAAATAATGATGCATGCGTTTATTTTCTTGAATTAATGCTTTATTTAATTAAAATATTACTTTTCGAGCATATGAATTGATTTCGGAATTTGATTTAGGTTTATCTCGCGGGTTTGCTTTCAATACTGATTTTCACGAAGGGATTATGATTTATTCCGGTTGTGAATTTCGGATATTAATTTTGTTATGCTCGGATTCGAAACTTTGATTTATGTTTTTTTTCAACAAAGTATTTTCCATGGTATTTATGTTAAAGTGGAATATTAGTTCATTCTTGAACTTCCTTGCTTATTCATCCTTGACTCGAGAATATTTTTGCGTGTGGGACACGCCGTTGATTTATTTTTATTCTTATTTATTTATCGACTTTCGGTTTTGACATTGAGAATGACTTGATGATGATTTCGGAATTGGTTTTGTTTCGCTTTACGGAGATTATGTTTTATTATTATTTCTTAATAATAATAATTCATAATTCAAAGAAAATCCAAAGAAAATTCATAATTCAAATTAAAATCCACATTTCAGAAAACTCAACGCAAAGCTCAAAGTCAAAACAAATCGTAAAGCAAATCCCATCCCGTAACCAATCCAAGAGATAAAAATCAGGATCCAATTCTGAAATCAAATCAATAAATTAAAATCAGTTAAATAATTTTCCGAACCCAACTCATGTGCATCAAAATAAATGAAACAATAATTAACAAAAATTCTTGCATGCACTTATTTAAAACGAAACGTGGCCAAGTGTAAGGATCCTCATCGAGTGATGGGTCGGTACCTCGTCCTGTAGAAAATTATAATTCGTAATTGACGATGCAAAATTTAAATATGATTCTGAAATGAAACCCAAAAACTCCTCGCACAAGTAATTTATTGAATATCCGAAATTACATCGGAATCAACCCAAACGTCAAGGGTTTCGCCAACTTAATTAATTTAACATCCCAATGAAAGTTGAACCGATCCAACGATCGGATATCCTTTTATCACAATTTGAAAATCTGAAACTTCAAAATTTTCGAATCGATACCATACTTCCTCCAATTTCCACCAAAATCATACTCACATATTCCACACGCTAAACTAAACCCAACTAGCCAAATTAGGAGGCCCGAATTAGCCCCATGGGCCCCCAAGCCACGCGCCACTGTCTCTGACCCCCAAATTGGGTCACACCACCTATGCCAAATTCTTACTCTCAACGAGCCCAATTACATTTACAACTACAACAAATTCTAGAAACAAACCAATTCTCCAGAATTTACCACAAAACGTTGAAGAAAACCCTAAGATTTCACTTGTTTGATTTGGACTCCACACTTCGAATCGGATCAAGAGGCTTGGAGGGATTGGTATACTCTTCAAGTGCTTCAAAACTTGATCGGTGGTGCGGACAGAGGTGGCCGGAGGATAGAGAAATCACTGGCGACCATAAAATGCTCTTAGGGTTGGATTTTCCCTTGCTGTGGTTGCAACACCACCCCAGATCAATGGAGGAGGAAGTGGCAGTCCAAATGTTACGTCCCAAACCTAAATTTACCGGTTTACTTAGCATTTGGATGGTAAACGACAACTACTTTCACTTTTTACTTTGTTTTGGTACTTTTAGTGGCCCTAAAAGTTGACTTTTTGTTCGGGTCAAAATTTGAGAAAATTTTCTTCATGAAAATCGTAGAACACATTTAACCGAGCGCGTGCATATGTGGTACTTAAAAATCGGAGTTTGTATGTGAAAGTTATAAGTGAAAAGGTACTGTTTATGGCAACTCTCTTTATATAAGGAAACTTACCGAGGTAAGTTCTCATTTCAGAACTTACCCTGACCCTCTCTTTCTCCTCTCCCTCTTCCCCCGCGTCGCCCTCCCTTCTTCTTTTTCTGATTTCTTCACCGTCCGATTGACTTGATTCCAGTTGTCCTTGGACCGTCTCTTCCTCCTCTACACGATGGTACTAGTGGGTATCGGCGATTTAGCTAGAAAACCCCGAATTTATGCAAACATTGTTACTGTAGCAGTTTGCTTCTAGGACGAAATTCTCCAGTTTCCGGCTATCTTCGGCAGTAAAATTGGCTCTATTAGGACTGCCTCGAGTCACTGATCATCTTACCTCAAAATTGGTGGGTTTGGAGATTTCTGGGTTTGTGTTCATCGGCAAAATTGGAACACTTCAAGGTATTTTCTCACTTGGTCACAGTTATGAAAAATGCTTAGAATGTTGAGATGATTCTGTGGTTGAAATTTGGTGGCCGGAGGAGGAGTTGGCTGCAGCATGAACAGTGCGGCACGTGAACAGTGCGGCGCGTGAACAGTTGTGGGGTCTAAACAGTAATTTAAATTAATTTTTTTTTTTAGCTAGTTAAATCCCATAATTTTTGTAGAGGTTGAATATGTGAATTTGGTTGGAATTGGAGAAGTTTTTAATCGATTATGAATTTCTGAAAATTTAGGATTTCGATTATCGATTTACGAGAATCCGACCATCGGATATCTCTCGGTTCTGACTTAGAACCTTTAAGATAACGAATTGGTATTAGAGGTAAAATTTGGGTTGAATCCAAGAAGAAGTGGAGAGATGATTTATAAGATTTGATTTTCGGAATCGTATTTAATTGTTGAATAGTTATTCACGGAAAATATTTGTGTTCAGGGCGACGTACCAAGTTATTGCTCGATGAAGGAACTCGTATGCGTGATCGCCTCAATAGTACTGTGAGTGGACTTTTATTTTAAATAATGCTGCATGCGCTTATTTTCTTGAATTATTGCTTTATTTAATTATCATATTACATTTCGAGCATATGATTTATTTTCTGAATTTGTTTTTGATTTATCTCATACAATTGATTTCGATAATGAATTGTGATTGAAGTTGGTTATGATTTATAATATTATTTGACGAATTATTTATTTCCGAGGTGATTTCCGGAATTATACTTTTTAACTATATTTCTATTCATCGATTTAAGGTTTTAAGAGGATTTTCGAAATGGGATTTCAATAGAATTATATTTTCTTATTTATTTATCGACTTTCGGTTTTGGCATTGGGAATGCCTTGATGATGATTTTGGAAATGGTTTTGCTTCGATCTATGGAGATTATGTTTTATTATTATTTCTTGCCTATTTATTTTGAACTTGAGAATATCTTGGCGTGTGGGACACGTCATTGGAAATTCATTTGCAAGAGATGGGGAAGCCTTATGTATTTATGGATTTACTTGGTTTTCGGATTTCTTTTGCCATACTTTGGGTGATTATTTATCATGCTAGTATTGATATGTCCGCCTTTGTGGCAAGGTGATGGGATCACCGAAGCCCGTCCGCCTTTGTGGCGCTGCTTACTATCTTTGTGACAGTCATGCTAAAGCCCAGTATCCTAATCGCTACACTTAGTGGCGTGTGGGCATATAACGGGAGTATATGGGAGTACGTTAGCCTGTGAGGCTATCACCTGAGCCTGGGAGGCTCATTCGTATGACTATCTTCTTCCCCTACTTTTATATTATTACTTTACTAGCAGGGCTAGTCCGATTTCTGTTAACCAGCGAGGCTGGTATGTTTTTCACTAGTTTTTGAGTTTAAAGAAATACGTTTTATAAACGTTGCATGCATCGAGGTTTTATAAATTTAAATCTGTGGGAAAGTAATACAACTTCATTACTTTTAAATTATTTATTTCGTTGTTTATTTTTGTCCACTCACACTAACGTGTTTTTCAATTACTTTCCCCTGGGCTCTTTCGGTTTCAAATGCCCAGTTTGCAGGCGAAATTAGTTGAGGTCGGCGTACATGGAGTTGAGGCATAGCCAACTGCACAGCTTCCGCGTATATATTTTTATCCATGTTTTCCTTATTTACCTTTTATATTAGAATTGCTCAGATAACCTGTGGGATGAATATTATTAGATTGAGATTAGTACTTGTGAAATGGGAGATATTGGGATTTGGGGAGCATGGTGGCTCCAGGAGAATAAGGATGTATAATTTAGAAGTGTAAATGTTTTCTACAGGTTTTGGGTAGTCCATTTTTAGGGGAAGTTCTGCCACATTTTTTGGTAGAATTTCTTCTAAGATGGGCCCCGCAGGGCCTCTTCGGATTTCGGGGTGAAATTCGGGGCGGGTCCTGTCACCAAATGGGTCCGATGGAGGCCGGAGAGGTGGCCGGATGGCGGAGTTACGGTCGAAAACACTTCCGGGTAGGGTTGAGGTTATGGGTCGGAGGGAGAGAAAATGAACAATGGTAAAAATGTGAGTTCAGGAAATGGCAAGTTACCGAAGTGAATTTTCTATTTAGAGTAACTTTTCTAGGACAATAACGTTCACATTTTTTATCATAACTTATTGGAACAAACTCTGATTTAAGTGTACCACATGTCCACTGACTCGGTTTGACGTCCTCTACAACTTTCGTGAAGGAAGTTTTCTCAAATGATGAACGAAACAAAAAGTCAACTTTTTGGTCCATTAAAAGTACCGAAACGAAGTAAAAAGTTGAAGTAATTGTCATTTACCTTCCGAATGTGTTACATCCCAGATCTCAAGTTATCGAATGTGTTACTAGTCTTTCGGACGGTAAAAGACATTTATTTTTACTTTTGACTCCGCTTCAATCTTTTAGGGGTCCCTAAAAGTGAACTTTTTGTATCGTTTGTCTTTTGGGAAAATCTTCACGAAAGTTGTAAAGGATGTTACACCGAGTCCGTAGACATTTGGTACACTTCAATCGGAGTTCATATACAAAAGTTATGGCCAAAATACTGAAGTTACATTTCATAATAATTTTTCTATAAAAAGGCTGAGTTACTGTGGTAAGTTTCCACCTCTGTCTCTCTCTCTCTCTCTCTCTCTCTCTCTCTCTCTCTCTCTCTCTCTCTCTCTCTCTCTCTCTCTCCGACCTCATCACCTTCTTCTAGCCATATCTCCTTCGTCTAACGATGGATTTGATGGCATAAGCATCATTGGAAAGCTCTCTTCCTCCTCTTCACTTTTGTGGTGGTTTGGTAGCTTAATTTGAATTGTGGAAGGTGCAGAAAGGAGAAGAAGAGGGGGGCGTTGCTGTTTTCCCAGTTTTTGGTCGGAACTTGAGTTTCCGGCCACCTCCGGTGACGATTCTTATTGGTTCTTTGAGCTCTTGGATCATACAACCATCCCTCAAAGTCTTGTGATCCAATTTGAAGTGCAGAGCACGAATCAAAGGATTGAAGATCAAGGGTTTCAATTTTCCCCACTTTGCTTGCAAATGAACTTTTGGCTTGAAATTGGACTTTGTTGTAGTTATGAAAGTTGTTTCGAATGTTGAGATGATGATGTTGGTGAAATTTGGTGACCAGAACCAGAGTTGGCCAGCGACACGTGGGGCCCACGCGTATGGCTGGTTTTGAAGTCATGTTTTTGGCTAGATAATTTAATTGTGAGTTGTATAACGTGTAGATATGATTTTTGGTGGAAATCAGAGAAGTTTAATGTTGATTTTGAATTTTCAAAGTTTGATATTTTAATTATTAATTTACGAGAATCCAACCATCGGATTTCTCTCAGTTCTGCCCTAGAATCCTTAAATTAACGAATTGGTATTAGTGGTGAAGTTTGGGTTGTTTACGAAATATAATTGTGTATAAGGCGACGTACCGAGCTACTGCTCGATGAAGAAACCCGTATGTGTGGTCGCCTAAATAATATTGCGAGTGGACTTTTATTTTAGGTAATGATGGCAGGCATTTATTTTCTCGAATTAATACTTTGCTTAGTTATCATAATATTTGTCGACCATATTATTTTGGTTTCAGAATATGAGTTTTCTATGCTCGAACTTGGATTTACGATTTATAATGATTTTTGACTAATTATTTTCCGAGGTGGTTTCTGGAATCATATATATTTCTATTCGCCGACTTGTGATTTCTGAAAGATTTTCGAAATGAGATTTCAATGGAAATATATTTCTTGTTTATTTATCGACTTTTAGTTTTGGCATTGGGAATGCCTTAGCGAGGATTTCAGATTTGGTTTTGTTTTTGATTTACGATATATAATTTGATCTCGCTTATTTGTTATTTGTTTAAGATTATCTTGACGTGTGGGACACGTCGTCGATTTTAGTGGAATTATCACGAGATTTACGGAGTACGGTTGGGAATCATACTCATGCTTTCTATTGCGAGATTTTGGCAAAGTTTTATGGATTTATGGATTTACTGGTTTTCGAATGTTTTCTTTCACTATATTTGGGTTGCTTTATTGTAGTTCTCCTCCTCACGTGAGTTGTAGTCGAGGCTTCTCCTCACTTACTTTGTATTTGTGGATTGAAGTTGAGGATAGAGCATGGGAGGCTCCTTCGTTATTTGGTGATATTTTCTTTCCCATTTCCTTTTGTTACTTGACTAGTGGGACTAGTCTCAACATTTCTCAAATCCAAGAAACTAATTTTTCTTTGTCAACTTGATTTCAAAAAGCCAAGAACAAGATCAACTATCAAGAATTAATTCTTCTTCTTTTTTTGGGACCAAATAGACCAAGAAACCTTAGGAAATTAAAATCTGCAACATTTTTCAAAACTAATACGATACTCACCCAACTGCGGCTACCAAACACCGAGTCAACTCAAGTTCAACTAGCAAAGAACAATATCGGCCAGCAAAGAATAACATCAAAATGATCGGAAAATTATAACAACAAGACGAACAAGCACATTTTCCCAGTTGTTAAACTAGTCTGACTCCCTATTCTAAATTAAACAATTTCTTTGTCAATCAAAGTAGCAATCAATACTTAATCCAGCTATAGGAATTAGGTATTCATTAACGTGATCCTTTGATTCGTTTCTATTACAGAAGAACTTGATTCCTGCTTTTCTAAAGATTAACCAAACACCTAAATCACATTTCAATGGCATAATTCTCCAACCCAAATAATATATTTGCAACTTGGTTCACTTTACAATCATCATCTTCAAAAAATCCAGAGCACACACAGATATAAAATGTAACTATACAACGCCAATTCATGGAATTACAAACCCAAGGAGCAGAAATTTCAAATTCGATGAACTCAAAATGACCAAAATCAAGCAAATTTTCACTATGAAATAGGGATGGCATAAAAATCCATGGGTATGGGTATCCACGGGTACCCGTTCCATTTGGGTAAAAAAATTCGGGTATTTGTAGCAGTAAATTACCCATGGGTAAATGAGTAATGGGTGTTGGATACCCACTCAGGTATGGGTATACCCGTGGGTACCCATATCTATATAACTTTTTTTTTTTTTTATCAAAGAAGAACTTCATTAATAATGAACTGCTTACAATGAGTTTTAGGCGACATCTCTGAATCAGAAATGGCCTCTAAACTTCACACTGGAACTCCATACTGACTGACTCTAAACTTGCACTATAACTGTATGACAAAGACAAAAGCGTAGGAGTAGTGAATCCTTGACATCTCACCTCTCGTCCAGCCGGTAAGAACTTCTAAAACTAGACAACTCACTTGTGTCGACACTAAACTCACCAACTAGAGTCCTCCTAACCAGCTTTGGATCGACCAAGCCAACACTCATTGTGACCTAAACTCGACCAAAAGGATTGCCGGACATATTCAGACCTGAGACTAAAGAAAACACCATCACCACCCTATTGTCAACACCATCCATCCACCACTGCTCCAAATCGCCATTGCCTCTGACCCGATCCCATACAGGAAGGACCCACTAGAAGACCAAGGATGATTGTCTATGCCATAGCCAGACGTTTTCGCCACCGTTGCTGACCCAACTCCAGAACAGGTACGTCCCACTAGAAGCCCGAAGAGAAGATTGTCTCTGCCACAACCTGCAGTGGCCTATTTCTAACAAAACCTTAAAATAAAACCAAACCCTAAAGCACTAGTAACAACCAAGCCCTAAAGGTAGAAACTTATTAACCCAACTAACAAAACAACCTAAAAATAAAAATAAAAAAATCCCATCTTGGACCCAGAGTGGAACCCCAGGCCCACCACAGAACAAGCCCAGAGAGGCTGCAACTCTTACTCCCAGCCCACGACTGCTTCTGCACCGGCAGCATCGTCATCACCCCTCCATCACCGACGCTCCACCGTTGTTGTCGGACCCCGCCACCATGGCCAACAATGGCACAACAGAAACCATCCCCCACCACCTCAATCCCAGATCTGGGGAGTACAAAACCAGAAACCAGATCAACTCCTATCCCTCCGTCGCCCTCCCCAGACCCTCCGTCGCCCACCAGATGGACGATCTCAGCTAGCGCCACCGTCGAACACTGTGCTCCAAGGTCCGAAACGAGGCCACCGCCAACCATCAATGGAACTGCAACTGGATCCAGTCACACACCCAGAAATAGGATCCGGAGAGTATCTCAGCCACAGGCCCAGCCACCACCATCAGCCGCCAACCCCCTACCCGTGTAGATATCGCCCTTAACTGGAAGTAAAGTAGATTGAACACTCTCAGCCTTCCATCCCGACCACCAGAAATACCAAGCTCCCATCCGGCCACACTCAATGGACGCCGACGAGGCCAGAGGCCTGCGCCAGCACCGTGGCCCAGCTGGACGAGAAAAAGCCAAAGAAACGACAACGGAGGCTTGGGTTTTTTTTCTCTGACAATCTTTATACTTATTAAACTGTTTTATTTTTTATTTTTTTATCAAAACTTATTAAGCTATATTCTTATTATTATTTTTTTTTACAATTTTCAATCAAAATTAAGTTTATGATTAAAAAACAAAAGATGAAAAAGAAAAAAAAAAAAAATTTCATGTCTCTCTATCAAGATGAAGATCTCAAAATCCCAAATCTTCATCATCTTCTCCTAGATCTTCATTCCTTCCTCCTTTAATTTCGAATAGAGCTCCAGATCTTCACGAACTTGGTGACCACCGACAAGGTGTACCCTCGACTGGAGTCATCGACTTCGCCAGCTCTGGCGTCTTCCACATGGTCAGAGGATGCACCGCCGCACTGACGACTCTCTTCAGGAAACGAACGTCTACAACGGCCTCCTCGGCGACTTCGCTGCCATCATCTTCAGCTGCTCCGTTGTCGTGCCCTGCGTCGCCATCATCTGCAGCTTCGTCGCTGCCGTCGTCTTAGTCTCCTGCAACAAATTCGCCGAGAAGGTCAAGTACGACGACCCCTTGGAGGTGGCTCAGAAATTGGGCTTGAGATGAAGAATTGAAGAATTGAAGGAACTGGTTATTGTCCTGGTTGAAGAATCATAGATGGGTTTTTTTTTTCTTTTCTTAGGGAAAAAAAAATTGAAGAAAGATGATGGGTAGTTGGGTACCCATTTACCCGATGGGTGGGTATGGAAATACCCGCAACATATAAACTGGGTAATGGGTATCATGGGTAATACCCATTTTAGTTGCTGGGTGGGTCTATTACCCGCGGGTTTTACCCAATGGAAAAAATACCAACTTGACTCTGAAACTACCCGAAACTAACCCAATATGTAACTCTACCCCTACTCCTACTACTCCAAGCTCCTCTCACTCTTGCTTCACTTCCTCCATTTTCTCAGAAACCAACCCGATAAGTCATCTCCACTCTAGTCTCATTAGCACCTCATCTTTTCACATCTTAATTAGAAGAAACATAGACGAAGGCAGCGAAATTGGAGTAAGGGCTTACCTTATTGACCTCCATTGAAGCCAAATTCGAGCTGAGAACGGAATCATAGCTGCTATTGCATTGGCCCCGTCGCTGGGTATTTGGGTTTATGTTTTGGCGTTGGCTTGATTTAGGTTTTGGGTGGGTCAATGGCAATGCCCGTAAATTGTGATGAAACACGAGCATTTTCGTTATTTTTCATTAAAATTGGGAATCAGGCTTGGATAATTTGGCTTTTGGGCGTGGGCTCATGTCCTTATTTGAATAAATCTTTTTGAAAGTGGGTTTTCTGTGCTTACATCTTTGGTCATGTGCTACTATGTAATTTTCTAAAAAAAAAAATCAGGAAAAAAAAAGAAGAAGGGAAAGTGGGCATCAAAGACCTGAATTTGTAGCAAAAAAGAAGGTCCTTCATCCATAGGGGCAAAATCTTAAAATATTTTTCCACAAAAGACGGGAAGATATTTTCGCATTTTCCCACAACGTTATATATGGCTGATAACTAGAGTATGATTACTCAAAAACAGTCCACAAGTGTCCTATTTCCTTTCCCAATAACCAGCATCATTCAAATTGGATAATAAAGAGTAAAGGATTAAAATATCAATATATATATATATATATATATATATATATATCAAATCCTATCTAGAGCAATGCCTCGCTCTGAGGTTTAAGGTCACTTTTCGGTCGCATTTCCACATCTCGACTGTTCAATTTTTAGCTACTAATGTATAGATCATCTCTGCAAAATTTCAACCAAATTGATGGTCGATCGTTAAGGCATTGATAACTGCCTTAAAGCTAGTACGGTTTAGGTTGGACAGATTCAGTTCGTCAACTTGTTTAAGTGAGTTAGATATTTTAAAGATCATCAATTTGGCTGAAATTTTGCATAAATGATCTATACATTAGTACTTAAAAACTGAACGGTCGAGATATGGATATGAGACCAAAAAGTGACCCTAAACCCTAACCTCGCTCTGAAATTTCAAAGCGAGGCCTTGCTTTGGATAAAATATATATATATATATAACAGAATTAAAAAAAAAAATATTAAAAATATTAGAGATATATCTGGGATATTTTGAAAAATATATCTTTTTTGAAAGAGTTAATTTATTGGATTTACATATAAATAGATATGAATGTCAACTTCATCTACATCCAAAAAGAGACTATAGGTAGTTGTAAAGTCGCTCGCTGGTCTACAAAAATACAATAATCACACCAAGACATGTAACGTATATAGTACGAATAGTAGTGATAAACATGATAGTTATAGATTTCTTTGGAGATGTCGATTGTTTCCCCTATAATAGGATAATAAGGGTGAATCCAACTGGATATCATACATTTCTCCATATTGATTGTACATACCTCCAACAATATGAAGGATTTAATACATCACCAAGCATAAGTAACACACTCTTTGGGGGCCGCAAGCCATGGTGGGACCCAACCGCAATATACATCATGTAACCCGACATCCAACCTACCCCGTGGTAGTCAGAAGCGGCCAAGACCTCGCCGGGAAGCAACCTTCCCGACCTTGCCAAGTTACCTTCACAAACATGCTTTCGAAGACTAGAATAGTAGTTTTAGCATCCCACATGGAAGAAAATGTGAAGGAGAGGGGTTCTCTTACCAATAAAAGGGACCCCTCCTCACACTTAGAAGTCATCCCATTACGTCAAGGACCCTCATTGAATCTCTTCTATACTTCGTCAATGCCAATGGGCAATCTCTTCTCTAGTAAACGACAATGGCTAGCTCCAATATCAACCAAAAAAAAAAAAAGCACAACCTCCGCTAGAAAGGCTAACACCTGCCGCTAGCACCCACCTCCGCTAGCGCCCAGCGAGCCCAGCAACAGCTTTCGTCAGACCCATCAAGTGCCGACAGCTTCACCACCATCACTAACAGATCGCAACACCACCAATCTTTGTCATCCTGCTGAGCAAAGCCCCGCCCAATCTTTGGCGTCCCACTAAGCCGCTGAGCAAATCCCTGCCCAATCTTTGGCCCCCGCTGAGCAAATTTCTGCCACTGAGCAAAGCCCCGCCCAATCTTTAGCATCCCACTGAGTCGCTGAGCAAATCCCCGTCCAATCTTTAGCGTCCCACTGAGCCGCTGAGCAAATCCCCGTGCAATCTTTGGTGTCTGACAGAGCAAAGTCCCGCCGCTGAGCAAAACCCTGTCAACTGCTAGGCAAAGCTCTGCCCGTCTTTCTTCGATCATCATCTCTTTGTTCAGCGTCAGCATCTTTTTCCATCTGACATTAATTGGGCTTCCTCTCTTTCATTCATGTTCCTTTCAAGGCACTGTATTTACTGTGGATCATCTTTTTGATAATGGTGTGCATCTAGATGGAGTTGATAGGAGCATTTTAATGCGACGTTTTAACTGCTATTTCCCTACATTTCCTGCGTTATTTCCTTAAAGAATCCTTGTTTAGGAAAGTTTGCATTCTTCGATTGGGAAAGTTCCTAATTGTAGAAAGTTTCCGTTTTGTAGTTTCTATTTTTCATTTTTAGAAAGTTTCCCATTTTAGTTTAGGAAAGTTTCCATATCTTATTTTAGAAAGCTTCTATTTTCAGGTCTTTGGAATAAATAAGCTGAATTGAGTTCATAAATGGAAAGAGAAGCTTCGTGAAGATGACATGGCAAGAAGGTGACGCAAGAAGCCCAAGAATTATCAAGGGACTTGAATTTTCGGCAAAAATGGAGGAAGGCCCATATGATCTAGGGTTTTTGTGACATCAAGAGAAAAATGTGGAGACTTACGAGTTTTGCCGTCCAAAGCAAGAGGAAATCAAGGAAGAGTTTTTAAAAAGGAAAATATATTTTCCTTGGGTATTAAATTTGCCGTGTAATACTTAAGGAAAAACAAGGTGACAACGTGGGAATTAAAGATGATTGATTGAGGATTTCAAGGAGAGATTTTCTTGGGAGACTTTTATGGAAAGAAATATTGTTGGAGGAATAAGATTGGTTGGATGACACACAGAGCTGACGTGGCGCTACCTGATTGGTCGAAGCTGTGTGGCAAAGCTTGGCCATTCCCCTATATAAACCCCCCCTATGCTAGACGTTTAAACACACCTCACACCACAACACATCTCTTCATTCAGAAACCTCTCTCCATTAGAAAATCAACATTAGAAAAACTCTCTCCATCCTCTAAAGCAAGCCACGGGATTCAAGCAAGGCCGAAGCAAGAGAAGAAGGAGCCGTGACCTTTTCCTCCACCATCCACCATTGAAGACTTGCTTTCAAGCTTCAAGGATCGCAACGTCAATCACCCATCCTCATCTTCCATCCACGGTGTAATTCGACCTCTACTTTGTAACCTTTGCTTTGAATTTCGTTGGTTTTGTTTTAGTTGACATTCATGATTGAACAAGGTTATTATTTCTGGAATTTTTATAATTAAATGAGAATTTCGACTCTTATATTGTGATTCGAGAGTTGCTTATGTGAGTTTGTTTAATTAAATTTGCTTTATAGATATCTTTTGTATTTTAATCTTATGTGGTTCGAAACACTTAGGGTTTTGATATGAATGGTGCTAGATTTAAGAACATGAAATCAACTTTTTGTTTTGTGTAACTTGAATCGAAGTAGTAAAGGTTTTGGACAAAGACCGAATTTAATTAAAGAGGATTGCAATTAGGTGGACTTTTTCATACTAAGTTGCACACTTGAGTTGATAGCCTTTCCATGTGTTTCATGCGTTAAACATGTCATGATTGACTAGCTTTCTAGGGCTTGATTACATGTTTGATAGGATTAATCTTTGTGCTTTCACTTAGGTTAATTAGCATTGAAAAGTAAAAAATGGGAAATTATTTGCTTTCGAATATTTCACATGATCAACTCCTTTCTCATGACTTAGATGAACAATATTAGGGTTTAATCGAATTTGATCATAGTTTCGGTTTTGATCTTTGTTCTCTCATTCCACCCGTGTATATATGTTTTTACATTTTCTTTATTTTATTTATTTAATTTTTAATTTTTAATTCTAAAACCCCCTTATTTGTATTTACTTGTATATATTTTTATTCTTTATTTTATTTTAGTAAATAATACTTTTATTTTAATTCTTTAGTTGTTTTTGCAATTACAGGTGTACGCTCAATCCCCGGTTAGAACGATCCCTACTTATTCTATACTAATGATGACATTTCAGGGTTAAATTATGCGCTTGCTTATAGGCGTATCAGGAGTCACGATCTGCCCAGTGGCCAACTTGAAATGAAATTAGGGAGAGAGAGAGAGATAGAGAGAAAGGGGATGATTAAGGAACCAAAAATCCCTTTCTAAAGAGAAATTAAGGAATCAATGAGAAGAAATTGAAAATTCTAATGATTCAGACGTGGTCAATTTCTGGTGTTCAACAACTCGGCCTTTATCGGAAACCCCTTAATCTGTTTGGCATGCAGCGTGTCATGCCTGACTATTCGAGCCCACAAAGCATTAGTACCTCCATGAAATTGCAGAGAGAGAGAGAGAGCACCATTAAAGAACTGGAAATTGATGAGAAATAAGGAAGAGATGAAAAGAAATATATTGAAAACCCAAACGATCCAGATGCCCAGACAGAGAGGAATTGCAGGCGAGGAGGTGAGAATGACGAGGCGAAGTTAAAGCGAAGAATGGGGCTTCCACAATCCGATGAGTTTTTGTAATACCCCGAAAAATCTAAATTAATTTCCGAGGACATTTTAGAATGATTTCGTAGTCATGGAAGGAAGTACGAAGCTTTGAGGAGTTGTGGATTTAGCTCGAACAATTTTATTTCGAAATCGTACGTCATTTAGGGGCGTCTCAAAAAGTGACTTTTTATACGTACCGAATTTGGGAAAACTTTCTTCATGAAAGTTGTAGAGCTCGTTAATACGATCGCGTGCATATATGGAACACAAAAATCGGAGTTCGTATGCGAAAGTTATAAGCGCAATAAGAAAGTTACTGTTTATGATAGATTTGTATAAATTTGAAAAGTTACTGTAGCCGGGTAACTTTTCTTTCTTTTCTCTTTCTTCTTCCCCGTGCTCTCTCTTTCTCTATTCTGCAAACTCTTTTGCAACTCTCTCTTTCTCTCTTCTGCAACCTCCTCTTTCACCACCTCTAGACCACCAAAAAGCGTCAAATCGGTGGCTACGGACTCGTCTTGACCTCCTCTTGGCCCCTACGGTGGTTGCTCACTGCGGCTTGGCCGGAAAACAACGTATCGGGTCCTTGAAGTTTACTGTAGCAGGTGACCGTTGACCCGAATTCCGGCCACCTCCGGCGACAAAGTCAGGCTTTTTAGAAGCGTCTTGAGGCGTACTTAAAGCTCCCCAAATATCTTGAAGCGATTTGCAGCGTGGAGGAAGAAAGCATAATTAGAAAATTTCACTCTACTTCGGTGTGCTTAATTGTTCGGCCACTTCAAGGTAGGTATTTTCTGACTTTGTCACAGTTGAGAAAGTTATTGGAAATGTTGAGATGATGTTGTGGATGAAATTTGGTGGCCGGAGGAGGAGTTGGCCGCCGCATGAACAGTG
>BDJD01001036.1:63108-76037 GCA_002564525.1 Rosa multiflora | reverse complement strand
CATCAGAAGCTTCCGAAACTGGGAACTGAAGCATCAGTCCCACATCGAAAACAAAGACAAGATCAGTCTCTTCCTCACCTATAAAAGGTTCTCTCCTCTCTCCTCATTAATGACGCATTCAATACTTTCCTACTGTTACTTTGTCAACATAAATACATTGACTAACTTAGGCATCGGAGAGTTGAAGACCGCCCGGCGCGGTCTCCCTCTGACCTCCATTGTATTTTACTTGACAGGTAACGGGAGCTACAATAACAACACAAATATCGATCCGCCCACCGGATCAGCGTTAACTAAGATCCAGCTACCGCTGGACTTTTAGACATTAACAGGCATTTTCCCTGTGATGGCCATTATCTACAAGTCCATCATGTACAAAGTGTAGGTTCTTCTTTGTTTTCCTTCTTCTACTCGATCTTTCTAGCTGTGCATGAATACATGATTTAAGAGTTCAGTCTAATGAGTTCAAATATTTAAAAAAAATAAAAATAAAAAAAAAGTAAAATAAAAACTCTTGTAGCCACGGCACTTCGTCTGGTAAGTTCTTCCACAAATGTGAATTTATGAGGGGAAAAAAAAAAAAAAAGGTCATGCTTTTCTTTTCGACTATTGCTGTTAGGATCATGATGGAGGTATATATGAAGACCGTGTCATTCGGTTCTAGGCTTCTAGCTTAGACTTCATCATAGACTTACAGTCAAGCCGTCAAGGTCTCAAGTCTTCTATTGATGCCAATAGTTTGATTTATCTAGAAATTAATATTACATCGAAATAGACAAGTTCTGTAATACCCCGTAAATTCAAATTATTTTCCGAGGAAATTTTAGTATTGATTTCGTGGTCATGGGAGGAAATACGAAGCTTTGAGGAGTTGTGAAATTAGTTCGAATACTTTTATTTCGAAAAACGTACGTTATTTAGGGGCACGCAAAAATTGACTTTTTATACGTACGGGATTTGGGAAAAGTTCCTTCATGAAAGTTGTAGAGCTCATCGATACAATCGCGTGCATATGTGGAACGCAAAAATCGGAGATCGTATGAATTAGTTATGATTTTTTGAAAAAGTCCCAAATTAGTATAAATATTGGATTTTTCCGAAAAATTCAGAAAAATCCGAAAATTTCTGCAACTTCTCTCTCGGCCGGTATTCGGCCTTGATTTTCATTTCCCCATATCTTCCTCCTCCGGCCACCAATTCTCACCAAATTTCTTACATTGGCTTCGTATAGTCCTTGCGCACCCGTATGTGGTGGCCTTGAACGGCGGTGCGGCCTGTAGCGGCGGCGGAAAGCTCTTTCCGATTTGAGTTCGATTTTAGTCAACGCCGGTTTTCTCCTAGCTCCGGCCACCAAAACTTCCGATACTTAGCTACATGAACTCATCTCAACCTTCTGATCATCATACTAGAAGGATCGCACCTGGAGTGACCGGTTTCAAGTTCGTCGGAGCTCGGCCGGTTTTCGATCGAACACCAAAACATTTCGATCGTGATATCTTGAGCTGTAGTGCATCGTTTTGATTGATTCTTGAACCAGTTAGTTTTCCTTGATGTGATTAACAACTCTCTAGAAGGAAACGAGGCCTGAAATTGAAGTTTATACGTCGGAATTCAAGCTCGCCGGATTCTGGAAATTTTCCGGCTACTGAAGCTTTCTATCAAGATATCTCGAGCTATAGAGCTTTGTTTTGAGTGATTCTTGAACCAGTGAGTTCGCCTTAATTTTTTTAACAACTCTACAGAAGGAATAGAGGCCTGAAATTGAAGTTTTTACGTCGAAATCAACCTCGCCGTTTTCTGCATTTCTTCGCCGGTTTCTGGAAAATTTCCGGCAAGCTTCAACTGTTCTAGGTAATTTTCGACCACTTCCGTTCATTTTCAGACTTCATGCTAGTTAGGAAAATTGTTGGACTTGATGTGATGAAGAGGAGCAGCCTGGCCCCGACACCATTGGAGGTGGTCGGCGGCGGCTCTGTCAAACTCCGGCGACCCTTTTCCGGCCATCTCCGGGGGTCAAAAATGTGATTTCCTTACATTTTTAGATACTACATTTCAATACGATCATTTCGATATATTATACGCAATTTTTGGATATCGTATGATTTAGT
Organism: Rosa multiflora; assembly: GCA_002564525.1. Lineage (NCBI taxonomy): Eukaryota > Viridiplantae > Streptophyta > Magnoliopsida > Rosales > Rosaceae > Rosa > Rosa multiflora. The sequence goes on along the minus strand of BDJD01001036.1, from coordinate 73,929 downwards.
TATGAATTTTACGGTTTCGATTAATTTCGATTATTCGATTAATGATCTGCGAAGATCGGACCGTCCGATGGACTTGTAGTTTTGATATGTTGATCGTATGACTGTCCCAGTGACCATGTGTGGTCATGGGCGAGGCTCCGACCGTTGGATCTTCGTATAATTGCTAAATAGTGATTCGGAGTGCGATTCGTGAGAATCCGACCGTCGGATTTTCATGAAACTTTGTGGGGATGTTTATAAGGAAGATTCAGGAAGATCTGACCGTTGGATCTTCGTGATAATTTTGGAGGATGATCCTAAGGGCGATCCATGTGGATCCGACCGTTGGATCATCATATAATTTCGATCTGACCGTTGGATCGTCGTTTAATTTTGTTTATGAGTTGTGGGCTAAGTTATGATCATGTTTGATTAGGTGATTGACGGTATTCCTTGGTGTGCAGTTTTGGTGTGTATTGTGAAATTGAAGACGCAGCGGGATTAGAGGTGAGTAAACCTCACGTTGTTCTTATTTCAAATCGAGTATATTTAATTACTTTATTTTGTCGTAATTGTGTGAAAATATTTATGGAATAAATATTTGTTTTTAAATCATATGGACTTGATCAACTTCGGTCCATAGGTAAGTAAAATGTTTTAATTATACAAAATGAATTTCCTGTTTTTCTTGTGTGAATTATAGTTGGTATTAGTGATTATCGCTGAGCGGATGATTACGTATATATATATTTACGTGTATATATATTTGGAATGGTGTGACATTGGGGTGTGTGTGGAATTACGATAACTTGGTTGTGATATGATATTGTCTTGGAAATGGCCATGATTATTTATGATAATGTTAACCGATAAATGTGTGTGATAATCATGTTGACCTTCTGAGTTGATTAGGGGGTAGAATTGTAGTGCTCTGAGGACGGAGAGTCCGAAGAACGCCGGTTAAATAATAACCGAGGTGACAGATAACGATGTTGTTAGAAATCTAACGTGTTATTGGTGTTGGGTCCAAACAGTTGGGATGGACTAAAGTGGGGATATTGTGGTTAGAGGATTGTGGAAATGTATTCGTTGTGGATTTTCCGTGTTTTGTTTGATGTTTCCTCACAGATGTTTTGATTGTTGGTGGTTTACTTGAGTTAAAATAAATATGAATTAAAATCAACATTTCCTTCTTGTTTACTCATACCGGCTGTCATGGCTTACCGGGTTTGGTGTTGTTGCAATCCCGGTACACTATTCAAATTGTGTAGCGGGTAGTCCTGCAGGTCAGGAGGATTATGGCGGAGATCGTGCGGATTAGAGTATTAGTTTTAGTTTTTCAGCCTTGTCAATTGTGAGGTGAGTGATGCTCAATTTGAGCTTTACAAATTTACTTTGTACAAGTGAGTTGTATTAATTCAACTGTTGGAGTTCGAGATTTGAAATTTGAGTGGCGTGTGTTGTTGTTGTTTATTCATGTTTCGGATTTGAATTTATTATTCAAAATTCGGGGCATGACAAGTTCCTTGCACTATAGCAGCCGTGTTTGACAGATTCTATTTTAGGCAATTCATAAATGGACATATCCTCTAAAGTCTTACAGTCAAGGTCTAAGTCTTCTATTGATGCCAATGGTTTGATAACTTTGATTTATGTAGAAATTAATATTGACATCGAAATAGACAAGTTCATAAACGGACATATCCTCTAAAGTCATCTCAACCTCTTAGAACGTACGTTCATTCACTTATATATGCTCCATATATTAGGATTGAGCTTTTCTATTAGGACCTTCAAATTTTCTCATTTGACCTCTCTTGATTTTGAATTATCAAATTACTTATTTATCTTAATATAAACTTATGATTATGGACAACAAATCATAGGCAAAAATTATTTCTCTACACATTCTAATTTATAAATGATATAAACCCTATTTTCATGTCTTCATCTAATTAATGCGATGATCACTTATTAAACTCAATATGCTAAACATGTACTTGAAAGTTTAATTAAAAAAATATATATAGAAAGAGTAGTTTTTACTGAAAAAAATACTCAACTTCAAAGTTCTCATTATATAGAACACTGACTAGTTAAGAATGCAATCAACCCATGAAGAACTATATACTAAGTTACTAACATTTATAACCACGTGGTGTGGTGTGTTGGTCGAGCTGCCTAGTCTGGAACCTTCAGGTCTAGAGTTCGAATCTCAACTCCATCCCATGGCCAGCAGATTTGAGGGACTTGGGTTAGTTAAAACACCCAATGGTTCGTGTGTCTGTGGTGCAGTGATTAGTCTGGCTATGCTGGGATACACTGCATAGGTGTGTGTGTTGGTTCTATTGACGTCTTCCACTCAAAAAAAAAAAAAAGTTACTAACATTTATCCGCATGAGAAATTTGCATTTTGACTCACGCCCTATGCACATAAGAGAAAAAATACCTTGAACATGTTACGTCCCGGATCTCAAATTACCATTTTACTGGTCTTTTGGATGGTATATAAACAATATTTATTTTACTTTCGACTTCATTTCCTAAAAGATGACTTTTTGTTCGGGTTAAAATTCGAGAAATTTTTTCCATAAAAGTTGTAGATGACGTTAAATGGAGCGCGTGCATATATGATACGTAAACATCAGAGTTCGTATGCGAAAGTTATAAGCGAAATACTAAATTTACTGTTTGGAGTAAATGGTATAAATTTGAATTTTTACTGTATTGCACGGTAACTTTCTATTGTTCTCTCTCTCCTCCCTCCTGTGGTTCTCTCTCTCCTCCCTCCCGTGGTTCTCTCTCTCTTCTGCAACACTCTCTCAAGCGTTTTTTCGCCGTCCGGCCACCAACAGGCGAGCTACCAACCCCCATAGACACGTCTCTTCCTCCCCTTGAAGCCTGTGACGGTGGCTTGTGACGATTTGACCGGAAAATGGAGAACTGACACCGAGAAGCTTACAATTACTGTAGCAAAAAGTGGTCAACGCCGGTTTCTGTCGAATCTTGCCACCTCCAGCCACAAACCCGGGCCCCTTAGACGCGCCTTGAGCCACTCTTCATGCTCTCCAAACCTCTTGTAGTGATTTGCAGCGTGGATGAAGAAAGCATAATTGGAAGATTTCACCGTACAATCGGGTTCCTTAATTGTTCGGCTACTTAGAAGTATTTTCTGACTTTTTCCATAGTTGAGAAAGCTGTTGGAAATGTTGAGACGATGTTGTACATGAAATTTGGTAGCCATCAGAGGTGGTGGCTGGTGGCGCGTGGAGACGTGCAGGACAGGTTTTCAGGTTCTGTTTTTACCTAGTTAAATCCTATAATTGTTGGAAAGCTTATATATTGAATTTGGTGAAGATTGAAGAAGTTTTGAATCGATTTCTAATTTCCAAATATTTAGAATTTCGATTATCGATTTACGAGAATTCGACCATTGGATTTCTCTCGAATCTGCCCTACAACTTGTAAATTAATGAATTGGTGTTAGCGGTAAAGTTTGGTTGAATCGGAGAAGGAAATGGAGATGTTGACTTAAGAGGATTGATTTTGGAATAGTATTTAATTGTCGAATTGTCATTGACGGAATATAATTGTGTAAATGGCGATATACCGAGGTACTGCTTGATGAAGAAACCTGTATGCGTGGTCGCCTAAATAGTACTGTGAGTGGACATTTATTTTAAATTAATTGTGCATGCAGTATATTATTTTTTTTTTTTTCGATTGAGATTTAATTTATGATTTGAATTATTGGGTTTTTATGATTTTATGAGCTTGATTTCTTGAGATTTATTTATGCTCTATGAATTATGGGATTATTAGTGGAGTTCCTTCCCGAGGGCTTTCAGTAAATTTTCGAGCTATTTATTTATGAGTTATTGAGTTAAGAAGTGATTTTCAAGAAGTGATTGATTAAGTAAATACTATGAGAATTATTGTTTTCGAATATCAATTTATATATTGATATACAAGTACAAATGATTTAGCAAATATTTGAGCATGATTGAATTATCGAGATTTCTTGGGTATTGAGCTCCGCATTTATCAGCTTTGAAGTTTTATTGAGATTTCTTTCCGAAAGCATTTATTGATTTACCTAGCATTTGATTTATGCTTTCGAGGATTTATTGAGATATTCTTAAAGTTATGCTTTCAGTGAATTATTGATAATTTATTGAATTAATATCGGGTTTCTTTCCGAAAGCAATTATTTTAAAGAGATTGATTCCAGTTCATTGAGAAGGTAAATAAGCCAGCGCATGCATGTTTTACATGGTCGGCAGTCCCTCCAGGTAATAGTCTGGTCGGCAGTCCCCTTCGGAAAATATTTTGGTCGGTAGTCCCCTCCGATGCGTCATCTACTCATATCTTAAAAATGCTCATATTTTAATAAATGAGCATTTTTAAGAGTTTTCGAGACGCTTTACCATACGTGTTTGAGATTTCAAGAGTTTTAAGATAAGACCTATAATATGATTTGAGTTATCAAGTTATTATGGAGATTTTGAATGATTTTAAGATATTTTTCTTATGAGCATTTTAGTGAGTTTCTAAGAAGGACTTGATTTAAAAGTATTTTATCGAATTATACTGCGTGCCGGATTTTAAGAGTTCAAAATTGAGAAAGCATTAAATCTTATATTTGTTTTCATTCGAGATTGGTTATTTTTGTCCACTCACTCTAACGTTTTAAATGTTTTTCCCCTGGGCCCTTCGATTTTCAATGCCCAGCTTATAGGACTTATCGATCCTTACCTTTCTATTATATTTTCTTGTAGATCTTGTTTATTAGATTGCTCTGATTACCTAGTTGCTAAATGTGCTTAAGTTGAGACTTGAGACTTGTATTATGGTGAAGTTGTTGCGAATTGGGGAGCATGGTGGCTTCAGGAGAAAAAGAATGGATTTTTAGAAGTGTAATTTTTTTTTTTTTTTTTTCAGGTTTTTGGGTAGTCCATTATTATGAGAAGTTTCACGAAATTTTTAATAGAATTTCTTCTAAAGTGGGCCCCGCAGGGCCACTTCGGATTTCAAAGTGAAATCTGGGGCAGGTCCTGTTGGAACATGATATGAGCACAATGTGCGATGATATTAATGAGTATCTGCCCCATTTTAGCCTTGTTTCTCCCTTAAGTTTCATGTTTTGAGTCATCGAGTCATTTTAAGAGTCTTGTAGAGTGTTTGGCGTGAAATAAGCAGAAAACGCAAAATTTATGAAGAATCCTAGCTAGATCAGGATTCCTTACCGTCATGCTAATCTGTGGGCCTTACGAGATAATTTATGGGAGTATTTTTCTGAAATTAAAATTGTTTTAATTCCTTTTATTTTCTCTAAAAAAATTTAATTTTGTGTCCTTTATTAAATCAGGTTGACCAAGCAATAAAGAAGGGAAATAAAGAGAGAGACGTTTTCAGTTGGGAAATAAATAAGAGAAAGACGTTTCAACTTGGAAATTAAAGGAATTGCCCCATTATGAGAGGAGTTAAGGCCATAAAGGAGACGTTTCAGTTGGAAAATTAAAGGAATTATGATGCAATCCCATCCGTCCAATGATGAAGGGTACGATCGACAAAAGCGAACCAATGCTCCCCTATAAATAGGCAACGTCCATAACAGAATTTGCATCGCTTCTTGGCCGATCACTTCTTTGCCTATCACTTCCTGGCCAAAAACTATTCCAAGACTCTGCCCAATTCACTCCTCAAACTTCCATCATCTACAAGACCGTGACCACCATCCATCCATCAATCTACGAAGTTCTTAAGTGCTGAGTCAAGGACGCTCCACCACCATAGTAGAGACGAGTTCATCATCTTGTTGCCAAGCCGCTGAGGAAAGCTTCAAAGTGTAACTATGACTCTATTTACAATTTTTTTTTGGTTTTGTGTGTTTGGATTTGCGAGTTGTGTAATTGGAGACATGAAATTTTCAGAATATTTTTATTAATATTTTTGAGATTTTCAGTTTATTATTTACTTAATTTCGAGAATTCTTTTATGTTGCATGTTACAATCTTGTGCCCTTTTATGTGTTTAAGTAATTTTCAGAGTTAGGTTCATAAGTTTGCATGCTAGAATAACGGTGAGAGTTCTTATGTGTTTGCTTAATTTGCCAAGAGTAATTGTGTAATACCCCGAAAAATCTAAATTATTTTCCGAGGACATTTTAGAATGATTTCGTGGTCATGGAAGATTGTACGAAGCTTGGAGAAGTGTGGAATTAGTTCGAACGGTTTTATTTCGAAAACGTACGTTAATTAGGGGCACGCGAAAATTGACTTTTTATACGTACAAAATTTGGGAAAATTTCCTTGATGAAAGTTGTAGGGCTCGTCGATACGATCGCGTGCATATGCGGAACGCAAAAATCAGAGCTCGTATGAATTAGTTATGATTTTTCGAAAAAGTTTCCAGTTTTGTATAAAGCTTCCATTTTCGGAAATTTCCAAAAATATTTTTCATTTTTTCCTTTTTGGGAAACTCAGTTTTCTCTCTCTCTCTCTCTCCCGAGCCGCGTCGGCCTCCTCCCTTCGCCGGCGTTGTTCTTGCTCCACAGACCACCACATCACTCCAAAATTCTTCCATCCTGTTCGCCTCTTCCTTTCGCAGCCGTCTGTGGCAACCTTGTACGGCGGCGAGGCCTGTAGCGGCAGCGGCAAGCTTGTTTCGATTTGAGTTCGATTTTAGTCAACGCCGGTTTTCTCCTAGCTCCGGCCACCAAAACTTCCGATCCTTATCTCTATGAACTCGCCTCAACCTGCTGATCATCATACTAGAAGGATCGCACCTGGAGTGACCGGTTTCACGTTCGTCGATCGAACACCAAAACCTTTCGATCGTGATATCTCGAGTTGTAGTGCATCGTTTTGATTGATTTTTGAACCAGTGGGTTACCCTTGATGTTCTTAACAACTCTCCAGAAGGAATCGAACCCTGAAATTGAAGTTTTTACGTCGAAATCTTGGCTCGCCGGTTTCTGGAAAATTTCCGGCCACATTCAAACTGTTCTAGGTAATTTTCGACCACTTCCGTTCATTTTCAAACTTCATGCTAGTTAGGAAAATTGTTGGGCTTGATGAGATGAAGAGGAGCAGCCTGGCCCCGACACCATTGGCGGTAGTCGGCGGCGGCTCTGTCCAAACTCCGGCGGCCCTTTTCCGGCCACCTCCGGGGGTCAAAAATGTGTTTTCTTTACATTTTTAGATTCTACGTTTCGATACGATCGTTTGCATATATAATTCATAATTTTTGGATATCGTATGATTTAGTGATGAATTTTACGGTTTCGATTAATTTCGATTATTCGATTAATGATATGTGAAGATCGGACCGTCCGATGGGCTTGTAGTTTTGATATGTTGATCGTATGACTGTCCCAGTGACCATGTGTGGTCATGGGCGAGGATCCGACCGTTGGATCGTCGTTTAATTTTGTTTATGAGTTATTGGCTAAGTTAAGATCATATTGGATTAGGTGATCGACGGGATGATTGGGCGGACGATTCATATAATCGTGGTTGTGCTGCTAAGAAGACGCAGCTGGATTAGAGGTGAGTAAACCTCACGTGGTTCTTATTTCAAATCGAGTACATTTAATTGCTTTATTTTGTCGTAATTGTGTGAAAATATTTATGGAATAAATATTTGTTTTTAAATCATATGGACTTGATCAACTACGGTCCATAGGTAAGTAAAATGTTTTAATTATACAAAATGAATTTCCTGATTTTCTTGTGTGAATTATAGTTGGTATTAGTGATTATCCCTGAGCGGATGATTACGTATATATATATTTACGTGTATATATATATATGGAATGGTGTGACATTGAGGTGTGTGTGAAATTACGATAATTTGGTTATGATATGATATTGTCCTTGAAATTGCCATGATTATTTATGATAATGTTAACCGATAAATGTGTGTGATAATCATGTTGACCTTCTGAGTTGATTTGAGGGTAGAAATGTAGTGCTCTGAGGACAGGGAGAGTCCGAAGAACGCCGGTTAAATAATAACCGAGATATAGTGCTCTGAGGACAGGGAGAGTCCGAAGAACGCCGGTTAAATAATAACCGAGATATAGTGCTCTGAGGACAGGGAGAGTCCGAAGAACGCCGGTTAAATAATAACCGAGATATAGTGCTCTGAGGACAGGGAGAGTCCGAAGAACGCCGGTTAAATAATAACCGAGATATAGTGCTCTGAGGACAGGGAGAGTCCGAAGAACGCCGGTTAAATAATAACCGAGATATAGTGCTCTGAGGACAGGGAGAGTCCGAAGAACGCCGGTTAAATAATAACCGAGATATAGTGCTCTGAGGACAGGGAGAAGATCGTGCGGATTAGAGTATTTGTTTTAGTTTTACAGCCTTGTAAATTGTGAGGTGAGTGATGCTCAATTTGAGCTTTACAAATTTACTTTGTACAAGTGAGTTGTATTAATTAAACTGAGGTTTTCGAGATTTGATTTTGAGTGGCGTGTGTTGTAGTTGTTTATTCATGTTTCGGATTTGAATTAGTTATTCAAAATTCTGGGCGTGACAAATTGTTATTTGTTAAGACGCTGAGTTAAACAAGTAGTAATTAGTTCTAACGAGTGGTAAAATTCATGCTTTAATGATTAAACGATTCTGGAAATTACGTGTTAAATTCTATGTGTAATGGTTAATTTGCACGTGTGAGTTGATTCGAGGGTTAGATAATACTACTAGTTTTCGAAAATTAGTAGTATTAGGCTTGGTAATGACTTTTCCGATCTAAGCCTACATTAGAACGTATCAGATAAATGGATTGATCCGCTGAGGCTTTTCATTTGGGCTCTTATCTGGGCATTTAAGATGGGCACGTTTTGTAGCATGTTGAAATGAATTTTCTGGTTTTACACTTAGAAATTTCCGAGTGGTATTGGTTTAGGTTAGAGAAGTCGATCATTGTATATAGTTTTATTTGTTTCGTTTTTATTTTAAGTAGATTAGGATCCAAATTTGAAAACCCCCATTTTATTATTTTATTTGTTAATTGACCTTTTAGTGTAGGTGTACCCTACAATCCCCGGACTGAACGATCTTTGCTTATCCTATACTGACAACTACATTTTGCAGGGTTATATTATGAGGCTATTTCAGCTGTATCAGAACACCTCAAGAATTTTGCATTAGGAAGTAGGAACACCTTGAACTGTGTTTGCAAGGAATTAATAATTTTGTATTAGAAATTAAAATTCACGGAGGTTCAACAAAAATGGAGGCACGGCACAAAAAAAAAAAAGATGAAGGAACATTTGTAAAGAAAAATTAATGAATGGAGTTATGATAAGTAAATCCACCTCAAGTTTCTATATATTACAAAAATTTTATTGGAGGTCTCAATAAAAACTCTCATTAAGATTTGATTTGTATAATTGTATGACTTTGGAATGCTAAAAGATAATGATACAAATTAGAAACTTGTAGAATTTGGCGTGAACAAACCAGAGTGCTTTTTGGAATTACCAAATCAATTAGAAGCACTTCCGAGAGAAGCACCGCAGAGATGTTCCGGTAAGACTTCATTTAGCTAAAAAAAGTACTACCAACTATTTAAAAAAAAAACATTACTACTGTCACGCCCCGAATTTTGAATAACCAATTCAAATCCGAAACATGAATAATCAACTACAACACAAGCCACTCAAATATCAAATCTCGAAAACCTTAATTTAAATAATACAACTCACTTGTACAAAGTAAATTTGTAAAGCTCCAATTGAGCATCACTCACCTCGCAGCTTACAAAGCTGTAAAACTAAAAACCAAACTCTGATCCGCACGATCTCCGCCATGATCCCCCTGACCTGAAGGACTACCCGCTACACAATATGAATAGTGTACCGGGATTACAACAACACCAAACCCGGTAAGCCATGACAGCCGTTATGAGTAAACAAGAAGGAACTGTTGATTTTAAATCATAATTCTTTTAAACTCAAGTACACAACCAACAATCTCAACATCTGTAAGGAAACATCAAACAAAACACGGAAAATCCACAACGAATACATTTCCACAATCCTCTAACCACAATATCACCACTTTGGTCCATCCCAACTGTTTGGACCCAACACCAACAACACGTTAGAGTTCTAACTACATCGTTATCTGTCACCTCAGCCAAGGCTTAAATAAATGATATACATCTCGGTTAATATTTAACCCGCGGTCTTCGGACTCTCCCCTGTCCTCAGAGCACTACATCTCGGTTATTATTTAACCAGCGTTCTTCGGACTTTCCCCTGTCCTCAGAGCACTACATCTCGGTTATTATTTAACCGGTGTTCTTCGGACTCTCCCTGTCCTCAGAGCATTACGTCTCGGTTATTATTTAACCGGCGTTCTTCGGACTCACCCTGTCCTCAGAGCACTACAATTCTACCCTCTAATCAACTCGGAAGGTCAACATGATTATCACACACATTTATCGGTTAACATTATCATAAATAATCATGGCAATTTCCAAGACAATATCATATCATAACCAAGTTATCGTAATTCCACACACACCTCAATGTCACACCATTCCATATATATATCCACGTAAATATATATATACGTAATCATCCGCTCAGGGATAATCACTAATACCAACTATAAATCAAGCACAAAAATCGTGAAATTCATTTTGTATAATTAAAATCATTTTACTTACCTATGGACCGTAGTTGATCAAGTCCATGTGATTAAAAACAAATATTTATTCCATAAATATTTTCACACAATTACGACAAAATAAAGTAATTAAAAATACTCGGTTCGTAATATGAACCACGTGAGGTTTACTCACCTCTAATCCCGCTGCGTCTTC
>BDJD01001036.1:51905-62940 GCA_002564525.1 Rosa multiflora | reverse complement strand
TCCTTATAAACATCTCCACAAAATTTTATGAAAATCTGACGGTCGGATTCTCACGAATCGCCTTCCAAAATACTAATCCACAATTATACGAAGATCCAACGGTCGGATCTTCGCCCATGACCACACAAGTCATCGGAACAGTCATACGATCAACATATCAAAACTACAAGTCCATCGGACGGTCCGATCTTCAAAAAAACATTAATTGGATTATCGAAATCGATCGAAATCGTAAAATTCAAAACTAAATCATACGATATCCAAAAAATGCGTATAATATATCGAAATGATCGTATTGAAATGTAGAATCTAAAAATGTAAAGAAATCACATTTTTGACCCCCGGAGGTGGCCGGAAAAGTGTCGCCGGAGTTTGGACAGAATCGCCGCCGACCACCGCCAATGGTGTCCGGGCCAGGCTGCTCCTCTTCATCTCATCAAGCCCAACCATTTTCCTAACTAGCATGAAGTCTGAAAATGAACGGAAGTGGTCTAAAATTACCTAGAACAGTTGAAGGTGGCTGGAAATTTTCCAGAAACCGGTGAAGAAATGCAGAAACCGGCGAGCCAAGATATCTCGAGACTTTCGATCAAGATATCTCGAGTTGTAGAGCTTCATTTTGATTGATTCATGAACCAGTGAGTTCGCCTTGATGTTCTTAACAACTCTCCAGAAGGGATCGAGGCCTGATATTGAAGTTTTTACGTCAAAATCATAGCTTGCCGGTTTTTGGAAAATTTCCGCCCAAGTTCAACTGTTCTAGGTAATTTCCGACCACTTCTGATCATTTTCAGACTTCATGCTAGTTAGGAAAATGGTTGGGCGTGATGAGATGAAGAGGAGCAGCCTGGCCCCGACACCATTGGCGGTGGTCGGCGGCGGCTCTGCCCTAACTCTGGCGGCCCTTTTCCGGCCACCTTCGGGGGTCAAAAATGTGATTTCTTTACAGTTTTAGATTCTACGTTTCAATACGATCGTTTGCATATATAATTCATAATTTTTGGATATCGTATGATTTAGTTATGAATTTTACGATTTTGATCAATTTCGATTGTTCGATTAATGATCGGTGAAGATCGGACCGTCCGATGGACTTGTAGTTTTGATATGTTGATCGTATGACTGTCCCAGTGACCTTGTGTGGTCATGGGCAAAGATCCGACCGTTGGATCTTCTTATAATTGTGAAATAGTGATTCTGAGTGCGATTCGTGAGAATCCGACCGTCGGATTTTCATAAAATTTTGTGGAGATGTTTATAAGGAAGATTCAGGAATATGCGACCGTTGGATCTTCGAGATAATTTTAGAGGATGATCCTAAGGGGGATCTGTGAGGATCCGACCATTGGATCATCATATAATTTCGATCTGATCGTTGGATCGTCGTTTAATTTTGTTTATGAGTTGTTGGCTAAGTTAAGATCGTATTGGATTAGGTGATCGACGGGATGATTTGGCGGATAATTCGTAAAATCGTGGTTGTGCTGTTAAGAAGACACAGCTGGATTAAAGGTGAGTAAACCTCACGTGGTTCATATTACGAACTGAGTACCTTTAATTACTTTATTTTTCTGTGGTAATTGTGTGAAAATATTTATGGAATAAATATTTGTTTTAAATCATATGGTCTTGATCAACTACGGTTCATAGGTAAGTAAAATGATTTAATTATGCAAAATGAATTTCCTTATTTTCTTGTGTGAACTATAGTTGGTATTAGTGGTCACTCCTGAGTGGGTGATTACGTATATATATATATTTACGTGATTATATACGAATTGGTGTGACATTGAAGAGTGTGAAATGGTGATGATTTATTTATTTTGGATTGAGATGTGACGTATCATATTTATATGTGATGAACATGATTGATGAGTTCTTGTTGATATTCATGATTTATATTGGAGGAGGTATAGAGTGGAGAATATAGGGTTCTGAGGACAGATGTCCGAAGTTCAACGGTTAAGGATAACCGGAGTGTTTGTGTTCTGAGGACGGGGATGTCCGAAGTTCGACGGTTTATTATTAACCGGAGTATATTGTTCTGAGGACGGGGGGTGTCCGAAGTTCAAGGGTTATTAAACCTGGCGATATGTCGTTTACTTGAACCTAGGCCAAGGTGACTGTAACGACGTGGTTAGAGCTCTAACGTATGGTCAAGATAGACCAAAGTAGTGATATGTGGGGTTGAGTGTTTTTAGGACCAAGGGGTGGTTCGTGATTTGAGGATTGTGAAAATGTATCCCTTGTGGAGTTCTGTGATTGATTTATGTCTCTTTACTGACGTGTTATTGTTGGTTGATTTTGAGAGTTAAATGATTTGAAATTTGATAAATCAACAGTTTTTTCTTGTTTACTCATACGAGCTGTCAAAAGCTTACCGGGTTTGGTGTTGTTGCAATCCCGATACACTATTTAAATTGTGTAGCGGGAAATCCTACAGGTCAGGAGAATCAGAGCGGTGATTGTGCGGGTTAGAGTATTTGTTATAGATTTACAGAAATTGTAATAGTGAGGTGAGTTAAGCTCATTTGAGCCTTACAATTTGATTTGGTGAGAGTGTGCTGTAATAAATAACTTGAGGATTTAGTTTATTGTATTATTGAGAGATGTGAAGTGTGGTTGTTTGTGAGAAAAATTTCAGGACGTTATTTATAATTGTTATCATTCATGTTTCGGACTTTGAATTGATTATTCAAAATTCGGGGCGTGACAGTTTGGTAGCAGAGCGTAAGGTGCATATTCGGTGATGTGTCAATACTTTCCGAGTGATGGCCCGTCTGCAGCGGATCCCCATCGTGTGCTCTTCGGTATTGGCTAAGTCATTGGGTATGCGTGAGTGTTGGGAGTTGTTTAGGCCGCTAAGTCATTTTAGGATCGTGAATACCTTCCCTGTAGTATTGACTTGGTTAATATGGACTTGTATTTGACTTATACTGTGTTTTAAGTGTTGTACATGTATTAGCCAAGCATACTATACTTCTTAGGTGATGGATATTCGAAGGAGTAGTACTTAGAACCGTAAAGTTTTCGTGAAGGTTCGTATTAGAATAAGTGCAGTTGCCGCAAGTTACAATCTTTGAGGAATGGGAACCTTCGGATTTAACTCTGTTGAGTCAGTGAGAATTGTTTTATGGAAATGAGGTTCTTTGGTTGTTGAAGTGTTAGGTTGAAGGCATGGTGTTGACCTATGCACTTATCTAATGTGGATACGAGTATAAATTGATAGAAATTTTGCCTTCTTAAGTTGGACGTACAGATGTTTGGATGGGATGTACGTATCAAAGACTAGATATCTTGTTTTCTAACGAGATGTCTGAGTGGAGTTTTAGTAAATGGCTTATGCTATGTGTTTAAAGCGGCTTGAGGTCACTATGATAATCTGCGTGAGATTGAGTTATTAGTATAAATTGAGGATCTAGGAGTAGTTGGAAAGAGAATTGATGTCACTAACTCAAGATGATAGGAGTGTGAGAGATTATGAGACAGAATTCTCAAGACTAGTTTGTTTAGGAGACAAATGGATGCAAAGGGATAGCCGTGAAGTTTCAGCTGGGGCTGAATACTTTCCTTTAGTGTAACGTAACCATTTGTTAGAACATATTTTGGTTAGGGTGTTAGCCATTGAATAGGATTCTTGACTCATGAGGAGTTTGTGAGTAGTGTTGTGGTTAGGAACGAGATTGTTGTGGTATTCTTCAAGTGTGTAAGGTACAAAGCTAGTTGGGTTCTTCTGGTGCTATGTCTCTTGTACGCTGGCCTCCTAGAACTTTCTTTGCGTATTCGATTGGTTAACTGTCTTGCGCCTATCCCTGGTGATGGTGGAGTAAAACTATTCTACAGTTTCGAGTTGTGCTACGAAATGTGATTCGAGGAAAATATTGTGGTTGTCTTTTCCTCTATGCCAACAAGTTTGTTGCGGCAGGGATTTAGGTGCGGAAACCAAAGTTTGAGGTTTTGTTTGAGTGACGGAGACGATATTTTTGGGTTGTCTCTGAGTACTATAATTGTTTCGAAATCAGGATTGTTGGTAGGAATGGAACTAGTGGTAGTAATAGTGGTTCTGACTTTGAACCGAGTTTCGAGATTGTGTCATGTGTAAGTGGTTGATGTTGCAAGCATCATTTTGGAACAATACTTTGTAGTTTACAAAGAAAACCGGATTGAGATTTTCTTCTGTTTGGACACCTTGGTCTGTTGACCTGACTATGACTTGTGGACATAGTTTTATTTAAGTAAAGGAAATTGATTTTTGCGGCCCTTTGTGTTGTGAACTAGTTTTCTTAAGTTTTGGATCGTAGTATGGAGATGGACTGAAGTCAATTTGAAGTCGTTTTGTGTTTTAAGTTTAAGTAGGCGGGACACTTAAAGTTTTGCAATGGAGTTGATCTTGGTGGGTAAATAATGGAGAGAATTAGAATCAACTCTTTGTAAATAATCTTGGACGAGAGGGTGTGTCTTTGATTATTGATAGGTGAAATGGTTGAACACAATTTCAGGTATTGATTGTAGAGACATAGTTGGGTAACCATAGTGGTTCAAGTGGATTACTATGTGATATAGAGTTTGATTCGGTTTCTGAATCGTGAAATCATAAGGATGGAATTGTGGTAAGTTTTTGTTGAAGCAATTGATAGATGGAATAGTCGAGACTTTATAAGAGATGTAAGAGTAACTCTAAGGATGTAGGTTTTTCCCAGTTGACTCAGGAAGTGTTTAGCTTTATTAATCCCTAATTCTAGTGACGAAATTGTTCGTGTTTGGTTTGACTCAGAGGATGCTAGCTAGACCTCTGCGTGACTGAATTGATTGTTAGGTTGAATGATTGTTTGCAATATATCATTATGAAAGAGGCGTGCAGCAGAGTTGGCGAAGGTTTGAAAGAGCAAGGAGTGACCAAGGTTCGACCCATGGTGTCGTTGTTGGTTTGTTTTAAAGAAAAGACAACCACATTCATTCAGTCTTATTAAAAGTCAGAAGCGAAATAAAGTTATTGTCCAACGAAAGTTAAAAGGCGGAAAAAGAAATACAATAACTAGAAGATGAATTATTTTTACTTCTTCCCCTTTGAATGGGAAGGCTCGACAATCTCCTCCCTGGGTTTGGTGATCTGATCAGAGACCTCTTCACTGTCCTGTGAGTCACAACTGGTTGAGTCAAGATCTTCCCAAGGAACATGAGGAGCTGTGCGCTGGCGAGTGGCAGCCCTTTTGCTAGTTTCAGCCTCAGGAGTAGGGTCCTTGTGGAGTGACGCAGCAACTTCCTTGCAAGGAAACCTAGGAGGATGACACTGCATGTTATTGACCTCCTGAGCAAGCTTGTTCATCGTGGTGTGACAGCGGATCAAAGAGAGGTTCATGTCAGAGATGTAATCGATCATACATGTGACTCGCCAATCCGTCACCATAATACCATCACGGAGAGAGGAACGCAGTTCATCAATTGAGTCTGACAAGCTTTCTAGGGTGGCCATAGGCCGAGGAGCACGAGCAGCTAGGGAGGAAGAGGACTCACTGGGATACAGTCCGGGAGAACGACGAGGCAGAGGAGGGGGACTGCTGCTACGCTCACGTATAGGACGATGGTCCCCATGACTAGTAAGGCCAGCGCAAGCGGCCGCTTGACGACCCTCTTCTTCTAAAGAGAGAACACGGCGTTGATTGATGCCCATGCGAGCGGTAACCTTGGTTCGAACCATGATGAAGGAGAAGGAATTTGAAACTGCACGCTTAGAAAAAAACCGAGGAAAATCTGGAGGAGACAAAAGGAGGTTTATATAGAGCACAAGATAGGGTTGAGAAAATGTGAGAATTGAAGAAGATGATGTTGAATGTTTATGAGAGATTGTTGTTAAAAGGATTGAAGTTGATGAAATGGTGTTGGAGATTTGAGTTTATCTGATGGAAGAAGAGATTTGAGTTATCAGATGGAAGAAGAGAATTGAGAGAGAATGGCTAAAACTTTGGGAAATTTTCTTTTCTTTGGTGTGAATAGTCTCATCCCCAGAATGCACCTATTTATAGAACAAGGTGAGCAGATCTCCACCGTTGGATGGACGATCTCAGAGATTCAAATTACGCGTTGGATTAAGTAGCCCTAAAACACGGAAAAGTTGTTGGCGTGTGGAGAGCGCGTAAGGGGACGGAATGAATCTCGAGGCGCGGTGGCAGACAACTTTAGCCGAAAGTAAATCTGATTTCCGTAAATCACGGAAAGGATAAGCCGTGGCAGGTGGGCCGTACATGGGCTTGTCCCGGATCAATGCCCTCATTGTAGTCGTGGGTGGAGGCCTGATGGGCCGAATTTCTGAAATAGTTTTGGTGAAATTCATGGGCCGGATTTCTGCAACAGTTTTGGGTGTTTTGGGCCAGATTGCTGAAACGGTAGGGTTTAAATAAAAGGATTTGCATGGATAACAACAAGAGCAGCTTGCGCTCGAGTGGTTGAGGACGAAGTTCTTGTATGAGAGGTCTAAGGTTCGAACCTTGCCTTCCCTTTTATTTTAATTATGTTCGCTTATGACATAACAAATAAAACGCGTGTGCTTATATTAATGGAAGCAGCTCTTGCTTCAGTGGCTGGGAGCAAAGCCTGGGTGTATAGGGTCGTAAGTTCGAACCTTACCTCTTACAATTATATTTTTGGATCTTGTATATGCTCAGTATACGGACGTATTTTTATACGTAGAGCCGTAGCTTAGTAGATTTCTACAGTTTTGGTAAAGATGGAGATAGTACAGTCAAGCGTGGTAGTTGAAGTAGATATTATGGTGATCAAATTTGGTGCTTGAATTTCGGGACGAAATTCTTTTTAGGGGGGTAGATTGTAATAACTGACCTATACTTTTAATAAAAGAAAAATGGTGGCAGACAACTTTCTGGTTTTAAGCAGTAAAGATCGGAGCCTTGTCTCTTTCATGATTATGCATGATTGAAGAGAGCTAGCAAGCAGACTATCATCTCTCTCACTCACTCTGTTTCACTCCGAAAAATAGAGCAATAGTTCTCCAGCCTTGTTCTTCCTCCATCAACCACCTCCAGACGTCGGACCACTCCCTTTGGCTTCGCCTGAGGCTGCTCTACCTACTGGACATCATCTTTTCCCCCGGCACTGCCTCAAGGTCCGGCAAACCAGCTCGAACCCGGTTGCACCCGAAACCGAACTAACTCATCCTCATCGTGTTTCTGGCCACCAATCCTCACCAAACTTCATCCTTGAGCTCACCTCAACCTCCGACCGTCGGATTTTCATGAAATTTTGTGGAGATGTTTATAAGGAAGATTCAGGAAGATCCTAATTTCGATCCGACCGTTGGATCATCGTATAGTTTCGATCCGACCGTTGGATCGTCGTTTAATTTTGTTTATGAGTTGTTGGCTAAGTTAAGATCGTATTGGATTAGGTGATCGACGGGATGATTTGGCAGACGATTCGTAAAATCGTGGTTGTGCTGTTAAGAAGACACAGCTGGATTAAAGGTGAGTAAACCTCACGTGGTTCATATTACGAACCGAGTACCTTTAATTACTTTATTTTTCTGTGGTAATTGTGTGAAAATATTTATGGAATAAATATTTGTTTTAAATCATATGGACTTGTTCAACTACGGTTCATAGGTAAGTAAAATGATTTAATTATACAAAATGAATTTCCTTATTTTCTTGTGTGAACTATAGTTGGTATTAGTGGTCACTCCTGAGTGGGTGATTACGTATATATATATATTTACGTGATTATATACGAATTGGTGTGACATTGAAGAGTGTGAAATGGTGATGATTTATTTATTTTGGATTGAGATGTGACGTATCATATTTATATGTGATGAACATGATTGATGAGTTCTTGTTGATATTCATGATTTATATTGGAGGAGGTATAGAGTGGAGAATATAGGGTTCTGAGGACAGATGTCCGAAGTTCAACGGTTAAGGATAACCGGAGTGTTTGTGTTCTGAGGACGGGGATGTCCGAAGTTCGACGGTTTATTATTAACCGGAGTATATTGCTCTGAGGATGGGGGGTGTCCGAAGTTCAAGGGTTATTAAACCTGGCGATATGTCGTTTACTTGAACCTAGGCCAAGGTAACTGTAACGACGTGGTTAGAGCTCTAACGTATGGTCAAGATAGACCAAAGTAGTGATATGTGGGGTTGAGTGTTTTTAGGACCAAGGGGTGGTTCGTGATTTGAGGATTGTGAAAATGTATCCCTTGTGGAGTTCTGTGATTGATTTATGTCTCTTTGCAGACGTGTTATTGTTGGTTGATTTTGAGAGTTAAATGATTTGAAATTTAATAAATCAACAGTTCTTTCTTGTTCACTCATACGAGCTGTCAAAAGCTTACCGGGTTTGGTATTGTTGCAATCCCGGTACACTATTCAAATTGTGTAGCGGGAAATCCTACAGGTTAGGAGAATCAGAGCGGTGATCGTGCGGGTTAGAGTATTTGTTATAGATTTACAGAAATTGTAATAGTGAGGTGAGTTAAGCTCATTTGAGCCTTACAATTTGATTTGGTGAGAGTGTGCTGTAATAAATAACTTGAGGATTTGGTTTATTGTATTATTGAGAGATGTGACGTGTGGTTGTTTGTGAGAAAAAAATTCAGGACGTTATTTATAATTGTTATCATTCATGTTTCGGACTTTGAATTGATTATTCAAAATTCGGGGCGTGACAGAAATAGGAGATGCAACTGAAGATGAAATGAAAATCATAAAGAAGATGATCATAGTGGCATTGTGGTGCATACAAATGAAGCCTACTGAACGCCCTTCAATGAAGAAAGTAGTAGAAATGCTTGAAGGAAAAATTGAGAGCCTCCAAATACCTCCAAAGCCTTTCTTATATCCACAGCAAATGCCAGTAGATGATGTTGAGGACAATTTAAGTACGACACGTGCATTGAGAATGACAGAATCTACAGAGATCAATTTGAGTGCAGATGCAAATTAAGTGTATTTATGTTTGTCAATATGTGGATGTAAGGGCCATGAAACTTCTCTATAAATTTGATAGCATAAAAACATTATTAGTTTGTATTAATGTATGAATACCACTAAATTTTCCTTTGATTGCTGTCTTGATATGCAAATACAATGTCTCAAAGTATGAGAAATAACATTTATTTGGTTCATTTCTTTGTGAACTATGATAGTTTCAACACAATTTGCCATTTCTTGATATGCTTGAAAATGGGTTCACCTGAAGGAGTAATGCTTTGCATAGGCAATTTTGGCTTAGAGATCCAATTACAGGGCAGTGGTGATTTTGAGTAAGCTCGTAACGTCGTAAGTTACTAAGTTTGGTATGGGAATCAATTCATCATAAGATTTGTTCTGAGGTATCAAAATATCAATGGTGTTTTAGGTTTTATTGCCATATGGCTGTCCTAAGCCTTTTAATGCCACAGAATACCTATTTTGCAAAGATTCAGAAGCAGATAACCCTATCTAATTTACATCGAAGTCATGGAAACTTAACAATGGAAACACAAAGAAACAATACCTGACACTGTAATTGCTTTGAAAGAGCAGTTCTACTTGCAGCGGTCGACAATGGCTTATGATCATGCAAGACTCCAAAGTCTAGTTCAATAGTCTGCTTCTGATTTTTCTCTTTTTTCTGCAATAAATTTAAATTGTATAGTGAACATGAGAGCATAGAGGTAAAAACTGGAAAAACAAGGTAACAACCAACTAAATAGAGACTGCTTTTCACAAACCCATTCCATTTCCACAATTTTGGGCAGGAGGAATAGGATGGCAAACTTGGGGCCTTCTCATTTACCCCTGGTGCCCGACTTCTATCCACAATTTGGTAAGTTGCGCAAAAATGGTGTGGTCGTCCATAACCGAAAATTAAAGTTTTTACCCCCTTTTTTAGGTGTATATTCAGCTTTTCTCCCACTTTTCAACAATAATTACAAATTTAATATCAGAAATGGTCCTCAAACTAAACTGATTCCCATCGAACTGAACTATAGGATTGATCAATTGTGAACTCAAATTTAAGGAATGTTTCCTCTCTTTTATTTATGGGATTTTATCTATTTACCTTATTTTTAGAGATTTTTTTCTCACTTACTCCATTAAGTTTTTTTTTAATTCTCTCTTACCCAAAACACTGTAAGGAAGTCTTTTCTAATATCCCATTAAGATTTTTTTTTGTTTTTTATTTTTTTTAGGGTTTTTGTCTATTTACCCCATTTCTAGGGATTTTTTTCCCACTAACCCCATTAAGTTTTTTTAATTCCCTCTTACCCAATACACTCTAAGGGGGGGTATTAATTCCCTCCTAATACCCCATTAAGATTTTTTTTTAAATTTTTTTTTTAATACCATTTTACCCCTCACCGGAATCAGGTCACCGGCCGCAGGATTCCGGTCACCGGTCGCCGCCCACCGGAAAGGTGTATTGCCCCAATAGACATCTATTGCCCCCCAAATAGAAGGGCAATAGACGTCTATTGCCCCAATGGTCTATTGTCCCCTAATAGACGTCTATTGCCTCCCAATAGACGTTTATCAGCCATGTATTGCCCCCCAATAGAACACTATCAGCCATGTATTGCCCCTCAATAGACGCCTATTGTCCCCCAATAGAACTTTTGGTTGTCACAATATGAACTAATCTCTCAAAATTTAGACAAATAAAACTTTAATAAAAAAAACGAAGAGATTACATCATTTCAATAGACATCTATTGTGATGACCTGGATTTTCATTATGTAATTTTGGTAATTAATAATGGACTAGTTGTACGAATAATTGTTATTATGCTTTATTCGTAGATTTTGTATGGAGTGGAATGATTTTCGTACGTATAAATAATTGAATTTCACAGTTTAGGGGTCGTGTGAAGTTTGACTTTTTATATGTTGGGATTCTCGGAAAATTTCCTTCACGAAAGTTGTAGAGCGCGTCGATACGAGTTCGTGGACATGCGGAACGCATAAATCGGAGTCCGTATGAGGAAGTTATGGCTATCGGAAGAAGTTTCCGTTTTAGTATATAAAGGAAAAATCAGAAAA
>BDJD01001036.1:0-41229 GCA_002564525.1 Rosa multiflora | reverse complement strand
GAAAGCTCGTATGAGTAACTCATGAACATCAATCAACAACTCACACACATCAGCTTAAGGAAACCATGCAACCATGATTCCCTCTAACACTCCATAACCTTTCTATCGAAAGGACAACATAAATCACCGCTGTTATAATGTTCTATTTGCTAACTTAACCATCAAGAAGCAATTCAAGTCTCATCTAGACAATAAAAGAAGAATACTCTCAGAACTCTCCTTTAAACTACATACTTATGAGTCTTCAGCAACCTCGACCGTTACCCCCATAAGCTATAATGGCAGACATACTATAGCTCTACTGAAATCGTAACCACTCGTCCGGCCACGAACGTGATTACCATATTCCTGCCTTGGTCACCATCTGTGACATGTGAATTTCAGACCCCATCTAACCTTAGAATCAACATTAAGGTCACCATCTGCGACCTGTCACCATCTGTGACATATGATATTCAGACCCCGTCTGGTCATAAAATCAAACATCAAGGTCACCATCTGTGACATATGATCTTTAGACCCTGTCTGGTCTTAAAGTCAAACATTAAGTAGGTCGCATTCGACCTAGAAACATTACAACCATCTAGTTTCGGCTTTCCCAATCCCTGCTCACCATCTGTGACCCTTGGTACAAAGACCAATACATCTAAAATGAGTCCCGCTTGACACAAAAATGTAACATCAAGCTCAATACTTTTCAAACAATAGAAAACATCTTTTTCCACAATATTGTTTCCTGAAAAGTCACATTCAACAACAATATGAACACCATCATGCATATTATTCATCACACATCATCCACCAGAAAATATATATATATATATATATATATTTCACGTAAATATATATATATACGTAGTCATTCACTCAGGAATGCCTATTAATACCAACTATAGTTTGCATTTAAATAAATAACGCCAAACAATAATGGTAACTCCGTTCGTAAATGAACCTTGTGAGATTACTCACCTCGAAACTCCTGCTGCGTCTTCAATATAGAATAAAGCAGCCAATCCACAAAATAACAGCTACAACAGAAAGTCTCTTCAGCGACCAAGTTTTTTGCGATGAATTTATTTTCCTCATTAAAAGTCACATTTTACGAGGAATAATTAAGTTCCTCACTAAATGCCATTAGGTTTTTTACAAGGAACATATTTTCCTCTCTATATATCACTTTCTATGACGAATATTTCAGTTCATCACTAAAGGTGACCACATTTTGGTCTCCCAAATTGTCATGTTATTAGCGAGGAAATATGAGACTTGAGTGACAAATTTTTTCATCGCGAAAACACCAGTCAACGAGGAAATAATGATTTCATTGTTATTTGTGTGGCGGTAAATTATTTAGAACCCGCCAAATTCAATGGCGACAAAACCATGATTTCCTCACAAAAAGTATACGTTATACGAGGAATTATTTCCTCATTAAAAGAAACAATTAGCGAGGAAATAACAATTTCCTCGTTATTAGTTTAGCGGATAATTGAGTAAGACCCACCAAATTCAATGGCGATAAAACTATGGTTTTCTCTCTAAAAGTCTATGTTTTACGAGGAACCATTTCCTCGTTAAAAGAAACAATTAGCGAGAAAATAATATTTTTCTCATTATTAGTTTGGCAGATAATTGAGTAAGACCCGCCAAATTCATTGGTGACAAAACTATGATTTCCTCGCTAAAAGTCTATGTTTTACAAGGAATCATTTCCTTACCAAAAGAAACAATTACTGAGAAAATAACGCTTTCCTCGTTATTAGTTTGGCGGAAAATTGAGTATGATCTGTCAAATCCAACAGTAACAAAACTATGGTTTCCTCGCTAAAAGTCTGTTTTCTACGAGGAACAATTTCCTTGTCAAAAGAAGCAATTAGCGAGGAAACAACTGTTTTCCTCGTTATTAGTTTTGAAAATTGGGTAAGATTCTCCAAATTGAACAATGAAGATATGGGAAAATTTAAGATGAAGAAATAGGTTGACCTGCAATAAATAAATAAATAAATAAATATTTAAACAATTTTATACTTCAAATAAGATTACCAATGAACGATATATATGTGCTAGGTGTTTAAATTTGTCGCTATCATTTTTCCTTTTCCTTTTTAAGTGTGGAATGCACTATTGATATATTTGATTTCATGATCATTAAAATTCATATACACAAGCATTATTCATATTTTTGCTTTAAAAATATGATCAAATATCATGGACCTCTTTAAAACTATAAGCTGGTATTGTATGAATGATTTCATAGTTACTAAACAAGTTGGTGAAAATTGATTGTCCTTCACGACACTAATACTAATTTGATATGTTCATTTGTCAACATTAGTATGAATGACTAGTTTTTGCTCCCCGATTTTTCGCAATTGAGTTTTTTTTTTTTACTACATCTCTCCTTCTTAAGAATCACTGCATGATACATGTCATGTGTTTATATTTCTTACCTCGATAATATGACATTGACTCATGATACAACCTATTTTGTATATACATGGATACTATCGTTCAATAATGGATGTCTTTCTTGTTCAATTTGATAGACCACATGTGGAACACACTAGGTAATAGGACTTTAACAATGCTAACTTCAATTTAAGAGATCATATGTAGAAAACACTACGCAAAATGTAAGTATTTAGTTATAAATTATGATAGCAAATATTCAAATAAAAAATCATTAAGCTATTCACAATCCTGTACCCTAAACCCTAAACCCTAAACCCTAAACCCTAAATCTATTTTTATTTTTATAAACGGCAATGCCAAAGAAATAGAGAAAAAAAGAGTCCGAGAAAAAAAAAAATTAATAGAGAAGCGGGATGGTGATGATCGAAGGCGGGCATGGAAAAAAAGAAGCGCTAATCCAAAGTTAAAAAAAAAATGAAGATAAAATACTCCTAGGGTAGAAGAATATCGCCCTTTTCTATCTTTGCCGTTCTTCTCCATAGTCTGATGAAGCTCCATCTCCGTCTCTGAGGGAGGCTGCCTCTTTGGATCTACCATCTTTGAAGCTCTCATCTCAGTAAGATTAGATTCATCTTTCTTCTTCCTTGTATATCATTCTTGTAGAGCTTGATTAATCAAGGTCGATCCTTTATTTTCTGCTAAATCCAAATTTGAGATGTCATAGTTTTTATAATTTGGGGTAATTTCAATCGAACGCTTTCTAATTGAATGCCCAATTCGATCTTAACTCGACCTATATTTTGATTATCTTGTGAGTCCAGGACAAGGAGATGTCGATATCAGGTCAATCCAATCTTTTCTGTCGCTGCACTACCAATTGCTCTCTTATTCTGGGCACGAATTGGGTCTATGCTACCATATTTTGGTTCCACGTTTCAAGTTGGGGTATCAACTTCCACTAGGTCGATTCGCATTCTCTCACTCTAATTTCGTGCCTGCATTTTGTGATTTCTGATTTTGGTGTGGTTTGGGATTTCTGGTGTTTTGGTGGGTTACTTCTCAGTGACTTATGATAATTGGGCTGTGGTATTCTTCTTCTTGAATGAAACAGATTGTGCAAAGGGAATTGCAGGGCAATATTTTCCTCATATATGGTGAGTCCAATGCCCATTCTTATATTGACTATTCTGTCATCTACCTTTACCATTATATCTTGTCCTCTTTAACATGTCATGAGGGTCTCTTTTCTCCTTTTCAATAATACCTGAGCAGTGGAAACTTTGTTTGCCTACCTTCAAATCTGCTATGTATGTATTGTGTATGAAGTGAATTATATCAGAACCCTGAACATTGTTATTTATCAAATTTACAGATATAGTATTTGTTAGAGTCTATAAGCCTTGTTTTATTTCATCAGGCTTTTAGTTATTACCAGCTTTTGCTACTGAAATTGTAATATTAGCCTGCTTACTTTGCAAGATTAGGGATGGGGCATGAAATTTGCTGTCTTAAGTGGAAGTGTTGTTTGGATCATTGTGTCTTTTTGGATTGATTTTTAGTGTGGCAATTATGAAGCTCTGGACATTGTTAACACATTAGCTCAGTTCCACTTTTCAATGCTTTTCATTTGTTTGTTTTAACTCCATAGAGTAATTCGTGGGGTCCTAAAACTCCTTCTAATATGGATTATAGAGTAAAGAAGTACTAAAAGGTTGTAGTTCTGAAATTACCTAATACATTAAAGAAAAAACACAAGCTTTTTTTAGTATACATTAAAAAAACACCAGATTTGTTTTAACTCCATATGGAGTATAACAGACTCTTTCGCTATTGAAAGTTTTGATAGCTAATCATTAGGGGATCAACCTAGCACAGACTAATGTATGCCTGGCTAGAGCTCCTGGAGTTATTTGGGTAATTTGGTATAGTTAGATTCCAGGCAAGTTGTAACTCATTAGTTTTAACTGTGTGGTCTTTTTTGAGATTCCAAAAAGTTTTCAAATGCTCAACTTGTGTGCTGCAAAAAAATCAAAATCTTGTACTTCCAGAAAATTTACTTACACTGCATGTCTTAGTACTTCCATGAAAACAGGAGTATTTGGTAGTGGGTTGTGGATGAGGAACAGATACAGTGTTCTTCTCATAAGAATATGACAATCTACTCATATTGATTGCTGTATTGATATCCCAATATCTGGCTTGTGACATTTCATTGACTGGGTTTTACTATTTCTAGCCAGCTTCATGCACAGGGCCT
Organism: Rosa multiflora; assembly: GCA_002564525.1. Classification (NCBI taxonomy): domain Eukaryota; kingdom Viridiplantae; phylum Streptophyta; class Magnoliopsida; order Rosales; family Rosaceae; genus Rosa; species Rosa multiflora. The sequence goes on along the minus strand of BDJD01001036.1, from coordinate 36,560 downwards.
TGAAATAATTCAAATTACTTCTGGATCAAGAGGACTTGGTAAGATATTTGAGGTTCAGTTGCACTATTCTTCTTTTTAAGCCAAGATGTCCATTCATTGACATGTACTTCTCCTTTCTTAAATTTGAGTCATTCTTTTACTATAGGAATGCCATATGTTTAAGTTAATTAATACTCCAGTAACATCATAGTTTCTATGACAGGAGAAAAGTTTTGGGTTAGGATGTTGTTGGATACAACTTATTATTTATATCATGTGTGAAATTGACCACCAGACTTGAGTAGTCATGTCGGATTGGATGAAGTAACGTATCACAGAGTATGTTACAATACTAGCTCATTTATTGGATTGATATTATGCAATTCTGCAAACTAATTTTAATGCCATACCCATATTGATATGATTGACTAATGACTTACTAAATTCATTTTGGGTAAGACTAATTTTTGATGGATTTTAAATCTATTGGTTTGCTCTGCAGGTGCTAAAGCCCTCTACAAAAACTGTAAAAGAGAAATTTCATTTCTAGTGACGAGTTCCAACTGCAAGAGTAGTAGACATTCCAAGATTTGGGGAAGTGATCAGGAGGATGCCTATGATTTAGTTCACCAACAACCAAATGATTTAGCACTTCTGTATTGGATTTAGTACAGGAGGATCCCTAAACTCTTTTGAATTAGTATTATAGTATTTGATCTAACTTCTTTGAATTAGTACTTATTGTAAGGGATATTTTGAGTTATTACTTTAAATTAAATATATATTTCTTTTGTCTACTCATCTTTATTATCTACAATATTATTCCTTGCCATAATCAAATAGCTGCAACAAAAATGAATTTTCTCTTTAGGGACAAGAGAACCTACAATGATAAAAATAAAGTTCCTCGTCATTGAGTACGTTTAGGGCGGAATGATTTTCTTGCTAAAAAGATACATTGTGCGAGGAAAATAAAATATCCTCATTGAAGATAACTTGTAGCGAGGAAAATTTTCCTCACTCAAAGCTATTTACAATGACGAAATTAATTTTGGCCAAAAAAGTGTATGTTAAACTTTTTATTATTTATAATTTCTAAATTATTACTTATTATTAGCGAGGAAATAATTGTTTAGCGATGAAATCTTTTTTATCGTTAAATATTTTTAACGACTATATTCTAGCCCTCAAAATTTTTCAATGAGGAAAAAATAGAAGCTTATGCGAGGAAAAAAATTGTAGCTAAAGAATATCAGCGAGAATAAAATATTTTCATCGCGAAAAGAGCTTGGCAAGGAAATTGTATTTTCCTCGTGGAAGCTTTTCTTGACCAGCCTACTGCGAGGAACTGGTGACCAAAATATTTTCCTCGCGGAAACACTACGGCTATGAAATTTTGATTTTCAGCGATAAACTTGTTCCTTGCAAATTAGTTTTTTTGTTGTAGTCGTCCAAGAAACTTCGTCAAGTACCTAATCACATACGGTTCCAACTTAGTAACGATTCACATTTGATTTAAGTTCGAAACCCCTGTTTTGAACTAAAATTTGGCACCAATCGAGGCAAAACCAGATCCGAGACCTCCCAAAGTCTCTCCAGAATACTTCCACGATCGATGCATAAGTCGATCGGAAGCTCGAATCCTCACGGATAGAATAAATCGACCAGTATGAAACCGTAAAAATCATAACAAATCCATACGAACTCCAAAATTTGCATATCATATATTGAAACGCTCGTATCAACAAGTAGAACATATACAATACCAAAAACAGTTCCCTACATGGCCGGAAAGCCACCAGAACACCGCCACAGGCCAAAACTCAATATTTCACAAAACTGCCAACATCAAAGCTGTTCATCTAAGCATGCTTGTGAATTTTCATAACTAGCTCGAAGTAAGAAAACAAGCATAAAGGATGGAAAACTACCTCTCAAGCTTTGCATTTTTGCTCAATCCGAGTTGAACCGATATCCACGTAAATCGATACAAACAAACACCATAGATCAATCAGGGAGCCTTCTCTGAACTCAACCAAGTAAGCATGAAGACACGAAGTCACCGGAGCTACGTTTTCCGGTCGGGTCCGAAAATACCAACTGCGCCGCCTTGCTGCCCCGTACACGGTGGATATCGCCGCTAGAGGATGCCACAGAGACGACTAGACGGAGGAGACAAATCAGCTGCCTAAGTTTCACGGCCAGAGATCGCCGGAAGCAGCCGGAAAAGTCAGGTCGGGTTGGGTCAGACGGAAATTTTCGTTTCTGAAGGAGTCGACCGAGAGAGAAAAGAGAGAGAAAATGGCTTTCCGGAAATGGAAAGTGGAATTATGAATTCAATTTTCTGATTTTCTCTATTTATACTAAAACATAAACTTCTTCTGATAGCCATAACTTTCTCATACGAACCCCGATTGACACGAACCACATGTCTGCGAACTCATATCGACACGCTCTACAACTTTCGTGAAGGAAGTTTTCCAAGAATCCCAACGTATAAAAAGTCAAACATCACACAACCCCCTAAACTGTGAAATTCGAATAATTATACATACGAAAACCATTACACTTCACATACAACCTACGAATAAAGCACAATAACAATTATTCGTACAACTGGTCCATTATTAATACCAAAATTAAATAACAAAAATCCAGGTCATCACACTAGAGGGCATCACACTGGAGGGCAATAATATGATTATTGGCGGTAATAATATGATTATTGGGAGGCAATAATATGAGTATTGGGGACAATAATATGATTACTCGGAGGCAATAATATGGTTACTGGATATTATTAGGGGGTAATAAATTCAGACGCCGGAATCCGGTCACCAGTCTGGTAGCCAGATTCCTATGACCTGTCTCAGAATTCCGATCATCGGTCGCTGGATTCCAGTCATCGGTCGCAGGATTTTAGTCACCGGTCGTCGGAGTCCCGTCACCGATCGCCAGAGTCCCGTCACCGATCGCCAGAGTCCCGTCACCGGTCGCCTGAGTCGGGTCACCAGTCGCCAGAGTCCGCCATCGGAGTCAAGCAAGGTCTCCAGTGACTTTTTTCTCAAAGTGACGAAGAAGAAGAGGGCAAAATTGTCCCAAAAATAAATAAAAATAAATTAAAAAATACGTAATTGGATGTTAGGGAAATAATATTTTAGAGTGTTTGGGTAAGTGAGCAATTTTTAAGCTACAATTGGGTAAATGATCATTTCCCTTTATAAGTATAGCGTCAATTCACACTACAAATTATGATGATTACCTTAGCAGTAGCTTGAATCTCTCTGTCAGTCATATCAAGAGCAAGTGCATAACCTTGAACAATGTGATTGTCACTAATCAGATTCCAACTCAAACAAGATCATCTCTTTAAAATCAAATTAACACAAGAATCAATCGATTAGTAAATACAGTAATCAATAAAAGAAATTACCACCAACGTAATCCATGGCCTTGGCCTGAGGAACATCGCGAGCTTTCTTGGATATGATGACAGCAGCTCCACGCCTCCACCTCATGGTCCAACGACTCCAGAGGGTGAGGGATTTCGATGGTGCCTCCGTTTTCCAAGTAAGAAGACGTCGGTTTGAGAAAAAACACAGGCTCCTTCACGGATCATCCGAATCAAGATTGGAAATTGAGACGGAAAATGAGATGCAGAAAAGAGTGTAAAGAGAAGAAAAGAGGGGACCTTGGGGACGGCGTTGCCAAGTTCTTTGGAATGGGCGGCGTAGTTTCTGCCGCCACTGACCTACTGAGGTCTGAGTAGTGAGCTGCTGTGGGCTGTGGTTGTGGGAGTAAGCGACCTACAGATAAGTTTTTTTTTTTTTTTTTTTTGGCTAGTATAGGCTGAAGGTAAATATATACATATACTTAAGGGTTTTTGGCCCAAAATATTGTCTAGGCTCCAGCCCATAGAGCCTGCCACATGGATCCGCCCCTGCCCCCGAATAGAACTTTTGGTCGCCAGAATGGAAACTAATATTCCTAAAATTATACAAATAAAATTTTGATTAAAGACAAAAAACGAAGAGATTATATCAATTCAAAATGTCTATTGCCCTCCAATAGACGTCTGTTGCCCACCAATAGACATTCAAATTTTTTTTTTCCTTTCCTTCTGCCCCATTACTTAAAAAAAAAAAGGATCGAATTGGAGACGAGGCCTGAATCGAATTCGACTCTGGCCGGTCATTGAAACAAATCCAAACTCGCCAGAGCCCGAGACTGGAATGACGGCGGCTGTTGGTTCTGCAAAAAGAAGCTGAAGCCCTCACCGGATCGGGTCAAGCGGTGGAGATCGATCTCATCGAAGCCGGTGATGACCTCCTCGATGAAGTTGCGAGTCAGACTGAAGAGACCTATGGGGAGCATCAACGACGACTTAACGTCGTCGACGTGGCCTGGAGCGACGTCGACAGATCCCTGCCGCCGTTCTGCAAATCAGACGGCCTCGAACAGTGTAGAGCCATGGGTCTTTTGCGTCGCCTCCGCGGTTGATAAGTCAGCGTCTGGGAAAAACAGCTCTCCATGTTGCCGTGAACCTTTCTCCGACGAAGGTGGCCGGTGATCTATACCGTATGTGGAGAGAGAGAGAGAGAGAGAGAGAGAGAGAGTATCGTGCTGGAGAGAGAGATATGAGAGAATGGCATAAAATAAAGTTGTTTAATTAGAATGAGGGTATATTTGTCCTTGTACTCTGAATTGGGTTAGTGAGAATAAAAATCTGTTGCTGAGGTAAATGAGAAAAGTTTGACTCATTTTGGTGCTTTTGGGCAATGACCCTTTATTTATCTGTCAATGAGCTTGATTGTGGTTCTTGCCATTTGGCCAACACAGATTGTTCTTATGGGTGGTGTTGAGTTACCACACTGACAGAGAACCGCTAGTGCACCCAAGAGACAGCTTTGATCCTTAGGAGCTTGCTGCTGATGAGTCGACCAAGTGTAATTAGCAGAGCATACCATTAAAGTTCCTGTATCAAAGTTTGGCATCTTTCTGGAGGCCATTGCAAGAACATTTTCATCTACTCAAATGTCCATTTTGAATGAATAAGATTAGCATTTAACTGGTTCATTAGTAGCAAAGGGTCCCTTAGGTTAGTAAACCCCGCTTACGCCCGTCTCTGATAAGAGGGCAATGAACAGCTTACGTATGAACATTTGTTACAAAGGGCGGAATGGTGGATCACCAATAATTGGTTTCATGCTCCCCTCTAAAATTAGCAAGGCGTCGGCCACCAATTATGTTTAAAAGTCGGTGGTTTAATTTTATTGTATGTCTGTAAATGTTCTCCATTGAATTCATTCCAACCACATCTAAGTTCCAAACCAAAACTTTGGACTCACCTCATGGTTCAAGAAAAATTTCATATACTTGAAGAGTTCCTTACACATCATTGTATCATTATCCTCTTCATCCTCACCAGGAACATTTTCAACGAGGCTCATCAATGAACCTGTTGGGCAAGTCTTAATTCGGACTCATTAACTTTACCGGATCCTAGCAAACTTGAAACCTGAGGATCCAACACATAGGACCGAGAACTTGCATCGAAGTATCTTGATAGTGCATACAGTTCTACAAGGTCAATGAGAAAAAAAAAATTATATTCATTCTTCATTGAAACACACACAACATTGCTAATAACTCTGAAAGAGAACCTAAGGAGTTTTTTGTAGCTTTTAAGAAATGAGTCAAATACTTACCTGCTGCAAAAGCTTCCAATCAAGGATCAAGAATTGGTGGATACTTCACGTTTCTGGAACGATATAAATGACAATTCACAAAAGCAAGAAGAGCCTCCAACACGAGGGGAGTGGAACTTTAACAATGATATAGTAAGTGAAAGAAGAAGCTTAGATTTGAAAAGGTAGGAGAGACAGTGTTGAAGAAAAAAATAAAACATAATGGTAAAAATGTAACCTCATAAAACTCCAAAAAGTTTAGCATGATATTGAAGTCAACATCATCAGTCAAAACTTGCTGCAAAGGGTGAGGAGCCAACCATGTGATCAATTGCTCCTTTACCTCAGCCTGAACATACAAACAACACAACCATATAAATCCTATTCATATCACAATATGCAAGGTTAAAGAATTAATGAAACAGTACTGCATCTGATAATATATGCCTTTTACAGATACAAAGACTTTGCGCAATTTATGAGTCCGAGATATAAAAGCTTGCCATTCATGGCTCATCCTAGAAAGAAAGCAATACCAGGATTAAGATAAGATTCAACAAAATCAATACGGCATTGAATGATCTAAACATCACAGTTATTTGGCAGAATTCAAGCACCTACCTCCGACAGTTATGGATGCGTTTCACATCAATTCTATCCTCTATAGCAGGTAATGCTGCAAAGAGGTGAACCATTGTGAGACAGTCGTCCAAATCTCTTAGCGCATCAATGAACTTCGGATACCTGCAATTTACAAAGTAGTACAAATCCTCAGAAACTCATCACCTTCAACAACAGACACGTAACTAGTATTTACAACAAGACAAAGTTAAACAAACCTCTGCAATATAAATTTATCTAATTTGTAAGTGGGTCTTCTCTGCCGGAGAATATTAGCACGGTCTCTGTTCTTCTTAGCCTCGGCTTTCTATACTTCTCTTTTCATATGTCCTGATGTCCCTCATCTTGCCGAGCAGCGGTTCATGTTGAATGAATGAAACATCCTTCAAGTGATAATACGTATGGTGATTTCCCTCAAGTACAGTCTTGGAAACTATATTGCCTTATTCCCAAATGTCTATGATCCAATTACTCGGCAAGGTTTGTCTTCAGTTTTCTAGCTTTGAATTTTTGAACGATTTTATATCTGTGTAAATATTGATTTGCTTTGTTGCTATATAGATTCCGGACAAGTTTTGTAGCCAACACACTGCTGAAGAAATGGCTCTGTTTGCTACAGAGCAAGATAAGAATGCTGAAGCTTCAAATCCATTTGGTCAATGTCATTGTTTATATGCTTTTGTTTACTAGTTTTCAATATCATTTCAACACAAAGTGCCTTTCATAGAAGTCTAGTTCATATTGTTGTTGTGACTTGTTAACTAGGATACTCGTGACTAGGGTATTATAATTAAACTGAGCTTTAAACAATGAGTAAGATTTTTTGGATTATTATGTGAATTTTATTGCTACAGTATGTACTCTGTATCATAGTTGTTCTCGTCCTTGCTCTCTCTTATTTGTTGTCTTAGTTTATCTGTGGTCAATGTGATTTTATTTGTGATCTATAGATTTTATTTGTCAACAAGGACATCTGACAGACTTTCAGTATCAACGTGATTATCTATTTTGTTCTTATGTACTGATTCCTATCGTTATAGGGTTTACGAAATCAAGAGGGAGAAGATATGGTTGCAAGTCATCTTGTACTCAAGGTGACTTGCATCCATATCTTAGAAATAGTAATTCATAATGCTTCTGGGGCATTTACTTTTTTTTTTTTTGAAAGGGGTTTGGAACCCAGCCTAGCTGGGAGGCTCAACCCCACGCCCTGTTCCATTTATTGAAATAATACTTTGCAACGGGGGGGGGGGGGACATAAAACCTGAACCCCGTGCAACATTAGAAATATTACAAACATCCTCATAGAGAACATCCCGAATAATAATAGGAGTTTCATCTAACCACACATCAGAAATGTAATTAAAACTAGCAAGGTGCGCTAACCTGTTAGCTACACCGTTTGCTTCACGGAAGATGTGACTAACCTGAATTGAGTGAAAAGATGTCAAATATGACTTACAATCATCGATAATACGCCCAATTTCAGATCTATCTTCCACATCATGCTGCAGAGCAGTAACAACAAGGGAGCAATCGCTCTCAACATCAATAACGGTCATGTCCTGATGGATCGCCAATAAGAGCCCAGCCCTGCATGCTTCAGCCTCCATATGTAGAGCAGATGACGCATGTGGGAAATGCCGAGCCAGAGCTGCCAAACACATACCATTTTCATCACGTATCACAACTCCCACTCCACCATCACCGTAATCAGCCCGGTAACTCCCATCCACATTCACTTTTAGACGCCCACTAGGAGGGTTCTGCCATTTGGTCTTTTCCCTTCGACCTTGCGCATTTCCATGCACATGAAATTGCTGATATTCCTCAAGAAATTTACTAGCCCACTGCGCAGCATTAGAGGCACAGAAGAAACTCTCGTTCCACAAGACATTATTTCTTTCCGACCATATGACCCAGAGTGCCATGAAAAAAGCACAACGTTGATTACCATCCAATTTTTCAATGACGTTCAACACCCAATCCTCCACACATGAAGCAGCCACATTCTTGGCCAAAAGGCCCAATTTGGTACACACCCAAAAGCATGTAGTGACCTCACAATCTCTGAACAGGTGCAATCCATCTTCTAATGCATGCTTACAGAAAAGACAATTACTATCAAGCAGACTAACCTTATGGGAGAGAGCTCTTCTAGTAGGTAGAATGCCTCTGAGTAGTCTCCAAATAAAAACACGCACTTTGGGTGGGATGTTTGCCCCCCAAATTATCTTCCAGTAAGTAGCATTAATGCCATCAGACCCATTTGAGCTAGAAGCCCGGTCAGATCTACCATCATCAAGGCGGGCCACATGGTATCCACTTCTCACTCCATAGTTTCCTCTCTTGTCATAGTGCCAAACAAAGCTGTCATCTGCTCCTCGAAGGCTTAGAGGGATACTCGCAATTATGCCAACTTCCATTGGTGTAAATAAAGCTTCCAAAAGTGGAACATTCCACTCATAATCGTTCTCCACCATTAAGTCACATACTCTCAATTCTTCATAGCCCAGCGCTGGAGAGGAAAATGGTTTGAAATGTGTAGGTAGTGGAACCCACGGATCCCGCCATGCAGAAATATTAGCTCCGGTGCCAACCCTATATCTTACCCCTCTACGTAAAAGATCTTTGCCATGCATGATACTGCGCCATGCATACGAGGCCCCTTTAGTCACTGCAGCATCCAGGAAGTCACACCGTGGGAAATAGCGAGCTTTATATAACTTAGCTATCAAAGAATCTGGTGACTGAAGAATCCTCCAACCTTGCTTCGCGAGCAAAGCTTGGTTGAAATGAACCATGTTTCGAAATCCTAGACCGCCTTCTGTTTTGGGAACACACAATCTCTCCCAAGCCAACCAATGAATTCTTTTCTCATCAATCTTGTCTCCCCACCAAAACCTAGCCATAAGACGGTGCATCTCAGAACAAAGGTGTTTGGGGAGTTCAAAACAGCTCATTACATAGGTCGGAATGGATTGCACCACTGCCTTCAACATAACTTCCTTGCCAGCGGCGCTCAAGGTCTTTTCTCTCCATCCCTGTGTTCTTTTCCGGACCCGTTCAGTAAGGAAGTTAAAAGCCTCAGTCTTGGAATAGCTCAACTCAGTGGGTAACCCCAGGTATTTGTCGTGTTTATCAACCCGTACCACCTCCAAAGCTGCAGCAAGATCGTCTTGTTTGTCCCGTTTCACATTCTTGCTGAAAGACACACTACTCTTTTGATAATTGATGATCTGGCCAGATGCTCTTTCATAGGACTCAAAAATATCCTTAAGCACATAACATTCCTCTAGTTCTGACTTGAAAAAGATAAAAGAATCATCAGCAAATAAGAGATGAGATATTGTAGGCGCACCTGAGCATATTTGAACCCCATGCAAAGAGCTAGACTCCTCAGCTCGAAGAATCATTCTGGATAATGCTTCCGCACACAACAGGAATAGGTATGGGGATATGGAATCTCCTTGTCTGAGTCCCCTCGTAGGAATAATATGGCCTCTTGGATCACCATTTACAACAAAGGAATAAGATACCATCCGAACACATCGCATAACCCAGACAATCCAAGTGGGACTGAACCCTAGCTGTTGTAAGACCTGCTCCAAAAACACCCATTCTACTCGGTCATGGGCCTTGATCATATCGAGCTTGAGAGCCCCATAGCCGACATGTCCTCTTCTTCGCTTTTAAAAGTGTGAGATCTCAAAAGCTGCAAGAGAATTATCCGAAATTAATCGTTCGGGCACAAACGCACTCTGATAAGGTGAAATAAGACCTTGCAATAGCGGCTTCAACCTGTTGGAGAGAACCTTAGAACCCAACTTATAGAGAACATTACGCAAACTGATGGGACGAAGTTGGTTCATGTATTCAACTTCCTTCACTTTCGGTACAAGGGTGACATTAGTATGGTTAACCTGCCTCATCAGCTCATCCAAATTCAAGAAACCCCTTATAGCCTCAGTTACATAGCTCCCGACTACATGCCAAAATCGCTGATAAAAACATGGTGCAAATCCATCAGGGCCGGGTGCCTTACGCAGGTGCATTTGCTTGAGAGCTCAATACACCTCTTCACTTGTTATGATACCTAAAAGCAACTCGTTCATCTCATCAGTAATATAAGGAGGCAGATAAGAAGCTACCTCAGCACAGCCCTGAGGCTGAGAAGTCGTGAACAAGGAGCGAAAATATGACAGCACAATCTCCTCAATCTCACCATCCTCAGTGCACCAAGTCCCTGAATCATTAAATAACCCTTTCAGCCTGTTTTTGTTCCGTCTGTTACTAGCCCTTTGGTGGAAAAAATGAGTATTCAAATCACCCTCCGTTAACCAGAAAACCTTCGCTCTTTGATTCCAGAAAACTTGTTCAAGCTCTAATAGTTCATCCAACTTCTTTTCAAGAGCAACCCTTGTTTCATCCCGGGGGGGGGGGGGGGAAGAGAAAGAAGAATCATAGAAGGTAGCCAACTGAACTCTAATCTCACTAATACTCTTACCCAAAGATCCAAACTTCACGTCGCTCCACTCTTGTAACACACGGCGGGTTTCATTAATTTTCCCACAAACCCTAGAGACAGCATCATTCCCCCCAGACCAACTCCAGCCCCTCTCAACAACTCTAGAGCATTCTTCATCTCGGAGCCAAAGTTCTTCGAATTAGAACCTCTTCTTCCGCTTCTTTTTCCTTCGTGGTCGGCATTCCCGAACTTCCAACAAGATTGGAAGATGGTCAGATTTATTAGGGGACTGGTGAATTAGCCTAGAAACTGGGAACAAATTAGACCACCCATCAGTAACAAGGAAAAGATCAAGCCGGACCTTAATCCATTCACCACTACGCTTCCCTCTCCACGTAAAACTCGGACCCGTAAAGGATAATTCCTTGAGAGAAAACAACTCAACAAAATCCCTGAAGCCATCCATTTGTCGTTCACATCTAGCTGGACCACCTTCTTTCTCACTATTGAACATAATCTCATTAAAATCTCCACCAATAACCCAAGGCAAATTACACTGCAACCCAAGAGATTTAAGTAGCACCCAAGTACGATGGCGGTCTTCCACTTTGGGGTGGTCGTAAATCCCGGTAAATCTCCATCGCTTAGGGTCAGAAGCCTTACCAACATGGACATCAATATGGTTATCAGAATAGCTCAGTAGAGAAACCGGAACATCATCATTCCAAAGAATACACAACCCTCCAGATCTACTCACACCTTTCCCATTCTTTTTCTGTTTAAATTTACAAGGAACCACAAACGCGTTACGCCAACCAAGTTGAACCCGAACCTCAACCATTTCAGCTACAGTACACTTTGTCTCCGACAAGAAAATTAAATTGGGATGAATTAGGGACACAAGCCCTTTAAGTCCTCTAACTGTCCAAGGGTTCCCAATCCCTTGGCAGTTCCAACATAGTAGATTAATTTCTCGTGATGGGTCAATTCCGGACCCATCACGGAGGAACGTTGTAGAGTACGTCCATGACTCAGAGGTAATTTCCGACTTGGAGAGCTAGGGTGTTTCCGCACCAAGAAACCCTTCTTACTAGACTTCTTAGAACTCTTTGAACATTCTAGAATCTTCTCATGAGGCCTCTTAATTGACGGAGCCAGGTTGGCCCTACTCTGACCCCCACTTGGTCTAATCTCATTTTGGGCTTTAGTATGGTCATCCATCATGGAACAAGTTTGACCATCCTTCAAGAACCTTTGCATGGATTGAGAATTACCCGACCCCCCTTTCTTTGACTTTCCAGTTGCACCCTTACTCCCCTTCCTAATCAACTCCTTGATTGTAGGATCCGCCAACTCTGATTGCTTGTTAATTAAATCCTGATCCACAATCAAAGGAGGACTATCCCCAACTGGTAACTTAAATGATGATTGCGCAATTACCGAGCTCGACATTACTGCCCCCCCTAAAGAAGAACATTCCATAATAGGAACCTCCGTGAGCCCCTCCGCCGTCGTCGTCCCCCGCCCCATCTTTAGCTTCCTCCGTTTTTGGTTTGGCTCACTGGTGCTCCCCTCATTTGTATTTTCTACCACTATCTCCATGTCATTCTCATCTCGAGGTGCCGGTTGGCCGGAATCCTCCTCCCACTCCTCCCGGGTCCTAGTCAGCCCGATCATAGGAAAATCCGGTGCAACCATAGACCATCCAGTATGTTTAGCCGGATGGAGGCCAAATCTTGTACCACCACCGCCACATCCTGCCTGCATCTCCGCCTCCTCTCGTTCTTTCCTAGCCAGCCAGGCCTCCTTTTTTTCTGCATTAAGGAGTACGTCATACGTCGGTTCTGGAACCTCCCCCGATAACCGGCGAGGGCAGCTAAATCCAGTATGAGAGAGTAAACCACAGAATAGACAGAAATGTGGTAATCTTTCGTATTCCAACTCAAAAAGCTTATTTCCTGACCATGCTGCCCCCGGGATACAGACCCCTTTGCTCAAAGGTTTCTCGACATCAATTCTGACCCGAATCAGGAGGAATCTGCCCAAACAACTGTCGTTTCTATCTTTCCATGTTCGAACATAGCCACCCACTGCTTCACCAATTCCTTGTCCAGTAACATCGTCCATGTAGAGTGGTGGGATCCCATGAATCCTATTCCAAAAGTATTGAGTTTGCAGAGAAACCCTAAGAGGATCCACCGTACCATCAGTCACCGCCACCGCGAATAGAGCCCGCTCATAGGACCACGGTGCTCTTGTAACTACCCAATGCAGATCAGACGCATTTGTGAAAGAAAATAAAAGTCTGCGACTCCCTTCAAGTTGATAGACCACCAATCTGGACCGATCTGAGGGGGATGAATCCTAAATCCAAAGACTACGCAAGGTGCTGATCAATGAATCCATTCGGTACTGCTTATCAGTTAACAATTCACCCACAAGAAAATAATGTTTTGGCTGCTGCTTCTGCCGCTTCTAAGGGAGAACAACCTCCACTGCCTCCTCCTCCCTAAGCGCAAGCTTCCGACCAAACCCACCAATCATCTCCTCCATCATACAAAGTTTTTGTGTAATAAGATCCCACCCTTTTGTAACTATGGGGGGGAACCAGGACATTCAGATAAACAAACCGCCATCCACAAGGACACGAGCGCCCCACTCCGACGAGGCTAAAACCCTAACTCTCTGTCGCCTTAGCTAGAGAGAGAAGAGAACGTTTTTACCCCCATTAGATGTTCATTCTTTGCCAAGAAAAATGGGGCATTTACTTTTACTAAGCTGGAGGTTAGACGATCGTGGGTTTTCTGTGAAATTGGTGATTTTAAAGAGTTGATTGGTTTGATGCAAAGATTAGCATAATTATAGGAAAGTGAAGGAAGAAATAGGTTCTGCGGCTTTGATTTTTTGTTTCAATATCAGTGTTCAATATCATTATTTTGCATTAACATTTTTATATCACTTACTCAGTTGGTTCCAGCATCATTTACTTTTGGATAGAGCTTCTGTATTACTATTGATTACTCAAATTAAAGCCTAATTGCAGGATAAAAGGGAGCATTTGTTTACTTGATTTCTTGGTTATTGATGTTTTGAGTTTAGCTATTGAAGCATGAATACCCCAAAGCTTACCAACATTTAGAAATCTCAATCAATTGAACATGGACCTCTTTTCATACTGAAGTAAAAGTGAAGATGTTGATCTAGTGCCGGATTCCAAATTCTAACAAGGTACTCTGCTTTTAAATTTTCTACGATTTTGTTTTTGTTTTTGTTTTGTGTGGTTTATCTTTCAAATGAGTGATATGGGGTTTTGTTTTATTTAGATTGATAAGGCTTCAATGCTGGATGAAGCAATTGAGTATTTGAAGCAGCTCCAGCTTCAAGTATAGGTCAGAAAGTTTTAACTGTACATACTTCTAATTCATTGATAACAGCAAATCCGCAGCAAAGCGCGGTCAAACTTTCTAGTATTAAGTAAACATGAGTAATTTTTTGAACAATTCTATAGGTGCATTTCAGAGGATATCCAGGAAACATATTGATCCCTTGTGAAGGTGAAGATAGTATAAAGTTGAACTTTATGAACTCACTGAAATAGGTGAGGGCATCGTTAATTCTATTTTCTAATCTAAATTGACGCAACTTATTATTTCTTCCTATTTGCATTGGTCTTGGCTTTTGTTTGCTGCTTCATTTTGGGAGTTGGTGACAATCTCACTGCTTCATTACAACACAAGCTATTGCCAACGCTAATTTTGGATTTACGTATGGATTGGAGGATGGGTTTGATTTTAGGTTAAGAGATGGTGAAATTTGAGATATGTGACTATCACATATATGTGCCGCTTTTGGTTTTTATAGCTTGCCTTTTTCTTTATATATGACTATCATGTTTGAATTTTCATGTCTGTTAATTCTCTGGAAAAAAGAAGTGATAGAAGTTAGTGGAAGTAGTATGCTCTAGCCTAGTTAACAAATTACATCTTCATGCTGTCAAAGGTAATAAAACGTGAACTTTGACAAGCTGTTGGATTGTTTGCTTGAGCAGATTGATGAGAATGATTTTGTAGCTATGCTGAGAGCTGCTGAGGGCTACTGAGGAAGCCTTGGAAGCACAGAAAAAGGTGAGTAGCACATGCCTGGGTGTGGCATCTCATTCCTGATGATCCTAAATATGCAGAAAGCATAAAGCAATTTGGAGCAGGTCCTTCCAGGTTATATTGAAGCCAAAGGCAGCTGAAGGCTAAGAGCCATTGAGAGTATAAATGTTTTTTATTCATGTATAACTAGTTAGGAATGCTCTTGTTTGGTACATTATCTAGTTACTTGAATATATTGATGTTTGAATATTGGTACTGGAATTATAGTTATGTTTATATGGTAATATATCGAGCATTACTTCCGGACAAACGTTTATATGGATATTCTTTTTGTTGTCCAAGTTTAAGTCATACAACACAATACAAAATAATGTGTTGTATGAATGTAAAAGAGTTCAAAATTAAGGCTTTTCCTACAACAGTCACTGGTTGTTAGCCAATCTGATTACAATATTCACACCACAGTTGATCAAATATAGTTGTTGTGTGAACTAATAACCAACAACAAAAATAAAATAAAATGCTGTTGTGTGAGATTTATAACACACAACGGAAATAAAATTATCTCTATTGTCTGAATGAATCAACAGACAAGGGAGATAATTTCACTTTGGTTGTGTGCGACTTATCTTAGACAACAAGGAAAGAATTATAGCTGTTGTGTGTTATAAATCTCAGACAACAATTAATGAGTTATAGCTGTTGTGTGTTATGTGTCTCAGACAACAAAGATAGAATTATAGCTGTTGTGTGTTATTGATCTCAAACAACAAAGAATGAATTATAGTTATGTGTCTTATGAATCTCAGACAACAAAAAAAGAGTTATGGTTGTTGTGTGTTATGAATGTCAGACAACAGCAAAAATTATCTTTTGTTGTTTGAATGGCCGAGGCATCCCTGCGCATGCCATGGCAGGCAACTGCTGCATAGAATTCACACAACGGAAAAATAGCTATTCTGTTGTGCCAACTACTGTCAGACAAAGGTGGAATTACCGTTATGTGATTTTTCAATCACACAACACTGAGTTAGATAATGGTGGACTTGGTCATCAAACAACAGAAATCCACCATTGTCTGATTAACATTTTGTAGTAGTGATAATTCAAATTAAAATCCACATTTTAGAAAACTCAATGCAAAGCTCAAAGTCAAAACAAATTGTAAAGCAAATCCCATTCCGCAATCAATCCAAGAGATAAAATCACGATCTAATTCTGAAATCAAATTAATAAATTAAAATCAGTTAAATAATTTTCAGAACCCAACTCATATGCATCAAAATAAATGAAACAATAATTAATAAAAATTCTTGCATGCACTTATTTAAAATGAAACGTGGCCAAGTGTAAGGATCCTCATCAAGCGATGCGTCGGTACCTCGTCCTGTAGAAAATTATAATTCGTAAACGACGATGCAAAATTTTAATACGATTCTGAAATGAAACTCAAAAACCCCTCGCACAAGTAATTTGTCAAATATCCGAAATTACATCGAAATCAACCCAAAATTCATGGGTTTCGCCAACTTAATAAATTTAACATCCCAATGAAAGTTGAAACGATCCAACCATCGGATATCCTTTTATCACAATTTAAAAATTTGAAACTTCGAAAATCGAATTGATACCATACTTCCTCAAATTTCCACCAAAATCATACCCACATATTCCACATGCTAAACTAAACCCAACTAATCAAATTAGGAGGCCGGAATCGGCCCCATGGGCCACCAAGCCACGCGCTAGTATCTCTGACCCCCAAATTGGGTCACACCACCTATGCCAAATTCTTCCTCTCAACGAGCCCAATTACAGTTACAACTACAACAAAGTCTAGAAACGAACCAATTCGCCAGTATTTACCTCAAAACGTCGAAGAAAACCCTAAGATTTCACTTGTTCGATTCAGACTCCACACTTCGAATAGGATCAAGAGGCTTGGAGGGATTGGTGTACTCTTCAAGTGCTTCTAAACTTGATCGGTGGTGCTGCCAGAGAATAGAGAAATCACTGGCGACTAGAAAATGCTCTTAGGGTTGGGTTTTCCCTTACTGGGGTTGCAACACCACCCCAGATTGATGGAGGAGGAAGTGGCAGTCCAAACGGGATCGATGGCGGCTGGAGAGGTGGACGGATGGCGGAGTTACGGTCGAAAACACTTCCGAATAGGGTTGAGGTTGCTGGTCGGATAGAGAGACAATGAACAGTGGTAAAAAGGTGAGTTCAGGAAATGGCAAGTTACCGAGGTGAATTTTCTATTTATAGTAACTTTTCTAGGAAAATAACCTTCAAATTTTTTTTATCACAACTTATTGATATAAAATCTGATTTAAGTGTACCACATGTCCACAGACTCAGTTTGACATCCTCTACAATTTTCGTGAAGGAAGTTTTCTCAAATGATGAACGAAACAAAAAGTCAACTTTTTGGTCCATTAAAAGTATCGAAACGAAGTAAAAAGTTCCAATAATTGTCATTTACCTTCCGAATGTGTTACATCCCAGATCTCATGTTACTGGTTTACTAGTCTTTCGGATGGTAAACGACATTTATTTTTACTTTTGACTCCGTTTCGATCTTTTAGGGGGCCCTAAAATATAACTTTTTGTATCGTTTGTCTTTTGAGAAAATTTTCTTCATGAAAGTTGTAGAGGATGTTCAACCGAATCCATAGCCATGTGGTACACTTAAATCGGAGTTTATATACAAAAGTTATGCCCAAAATACTAAAGTTACATTTCATGATAATTTTTCTATAAAACGGCTGAGTTACTGTGGTAAGTTTCCACCCCTGACTCTCTCTCTCTCTCTCCCTGACCTCATCACCTTCTTCTGGCCATTTCTCCTCCGTCCGACGATGGATTTGACTCCACAGGCATCAGTGGAAAGCTCTCTTCCTCCTCTTTAATTTTGTGGTGGTTTGGTAGCTTAATTTGAATTGTGGAAGGTGCAGAAAGGAGAAGAAGAGGGAGGCGTCGCTGTTTTCCCGGGTTTTTGGTCAGAACTTGAGTTTCTGGCCACCTCCGGTGATGATTCTTGTTGGTTCTTTGAGCTCTTGGATCATACAACTATCCCTTAAAGTCTCGTGATCCAATTTGAAGTGTAGAGCACGAATCGAAGGATTGAAGATCAAGGGTTTCAATTTTCCCACTTTGCTTTCAAGGTAAATTATGAACTTTTGGCTTGAAATTGGACTTTGTTGTAGTTATGAAATTTGTTTAGAATGTTGAGATGATGATGTTGGTGAAATTTGGTGACCAGAACCGAAGTTGGCCAGCGACACGTGGGCCCACGCATATGGCCGGTTTTGAAGTCCTGATTTTGGCTAGATAATTTAATTGTGAGTTGTATAACTTGTAGATATGATTTTTGGTGGAAATTAGAGAAGTTTAATATTGATTTTGAATTTTCGAAGTTTGATATTTTAATTATTAATTTATGAGAATCCGACCATCGGATTTCTCTCGGTTCTGCCCTAGAATCTTTAAATTAACGAATTGGTGTTAGTGGTGAAGTTTGGGTTGAATTCGAGAAGAATTGGAGACGTTGGTTTATGAGGGGGTTTCCGGTTTCATTTTAGAATCGTATTTAATTTAATTTTTGATTAGTTGTTTACGAAATATAATTGTGTATAAGGCGACGTGCTGAGCTACTACTTGACGAAGAAACCCGTATGTGGTTGCCTAAATAATATTGCGAGTGGACTTTTATTTTAAGTAATGATGCATGCATTTATTTTCTCGAATTAATACTTTGCTTAGTTATCATAATATTTGTCGAGCATATTATTTTGGTTTCAGAATATGAGTATTCTATGCTCGAACTTGGATTTACGATTTATAATGATTTTCGACTAATTATTTTCCGAGGTGGTTTTCGGAATCATATAATATTTCTATTCGTCGACTTGTGATTTCTGAAAGATTTTCGAAATGAGATTTCAATGGAAATATATTTCTTGTTTATTTATCGACTTTCAGTTTTGGCATTAGAAATGCCTTAGATAGGATTTCGGATTTGGTTTTGTTTTTGATTAACAATTTATAATTTGATCTCGCCTATTTGTTATTAGTTTGAGATTATCTTGACGTGTGGGACACGTCGTCGATTTTAGTGGAATTATCACGAGATTTACCGAGTACAGTTGGGAATCATACTCGTGCTTTCTATTGCGAGATTTTGGCAAAGTTTTATGGATTTATGGATTTACTAGTTTTCGAATGTTTTCTTTCACCATATTGGGTTGCTTTATTTTAGTTCTCCTCCTCACGTGCGTTTCATTAGAGGCTCTTGCTCACTTACTTTGTATTTGTGGATTGAAGTCGAGGATAGAGCATGGGATGCTCAAGAGCCTGGGAGGCTCATTCGTTATATGGTGATATTTTCTTTCCCATATCCTTCTGTTACTTGACTAGTGGGACTAGTCCGATCTTATTTAACCAGAGGGACTGATCTTATTTCTTGAGTATCGGAGTTTCATTCTGTTTACTAGGTTGTTTGTGACTAGCAAGGCTAGTCGGTTTTCATGAGTTGAACATCTTTTGGGTAATTTTCCTAAACGTTTTATCAATGTTGCATGCATCGAAGTTTTTAAAGGATGAACATGTGGGAAAGTATTAAAACTTTGCTTCATTTAAATTATCTTGATTATTTATTTTTGTCCACTCACACTAACGCGTTTTTCAATTACTTTCCCTTGGGCCCTTCGGTTTCAAATGCCCAGTTTGCAGACCAGATTAGTTGAGGTCGGGCATACATAGAGTCGAGGCATAGTCAACAGTACATCTTCTGCGATATTCTCTTAATTTTATTTCCTTACCTAGTGGATTAAAATTGCTTTGATAACCTGTGGGATTAATGTTATCAAGTTGAGACTTGTACTTGTGAAATGGGAGATGTTGTGATTTGGGGAGCAGGGTGGCTCCAGGAGAATAAGGATGGTTTCTTTAGAAGTGTAAGTGTGTTTTCTACAGGTTTTGGGTAGTCCATTTTTAGGGGAAATTCCGCCAAATTTTTTGATAGATTTATTTCTAAAATGGGTCCCGCAGGGCCAGCTCTGATTTTAGGGTGAAATCTGGGGCCGTTCCTGTCAGAACGACTGGTAAACTGGTAAATCAAGATACGAGACATAACAAGAGAGATTTCCTTGAACTCTTCTTGCAAGTGGCTACAGTTACTAGGGAGAATGATTTGGAGTGGTTTCATGGCAGCTATGGCAGGAGAGAAATAATTGAATTCATGGGCGGCAACTTTTAGGAGCTAAGGCTTTGATTGAGAAGGCTGCTAGTTGGTGGGACATATATGTCAACTGTACGTGGTAGTAATGATTGTGATAGAACATTAGGTAGGATACTGATGCACACAGGTGGTCAGGTTGACCAGAGGCAACGTAGATGAGAGAAATTTAGCTCAATGTTGATGTGCGTAGTCTATATAGATGAGAATGGTGATTGTATTGGGCTTTGGCAATTCTAGGGAAGGGGTTTGTGAATCCACAAATTTGTGAGTTTCCTGCTTTGATTAATGGATTGCATTTCTGTATTCAAGTGGGTTTCACTGACTTGGAAATAGAAGGTGATGCACATGGCTTTAAACTCTTATCAAGATGATCTCAGCCCGGATAGACTCTTAGTTGATTAAGTAAAGGTACTTTTGAGTTCTTTTCAGTTTTACAGTTGAAATATATCCCTAGACAGTGTAATAAAGCTGCTCATTGTGTGGCAAGAGCCGCGCTTCCTCTACCTTTTCCTACTTATTGGTGAAGAATGACATCGGATTGACTTCTTCCAATTCTAGTTGATGAGTCTTTATAATGGAGTTGTTTTGAAATGGAGTGTGGTACTCTTCCTAACCGGCTTGTGGTGGGTTTAGTTTATGTAATCCGTTTTGATGATGAATGAAATCTATTTTTTTTTTTTTAACCAAGTAATTCATTCATCTCAAGCCAGAATGACATGGATACATACCTTCCCTTGCCGAACTCAAGGGCAAGTTTAGGACATGGTATGCCAACACCACACATTAGACAACTAATGCTCACTTATTCAGTGAGCCTAAGAACTATGAAAAGTAACACATAGAAATTAGGCAAGTTCAAAAAAAAAAAAAAAAAAAACTAAACTAAATTTTCTCCTTGCCCTTAACAGTTGGGCTAGGAGGTTTGGAAAGATAAGCTAAACATTGTTCTTATGCTTCCGCAATCTTCTTTGATTTTGGGAGATTTTTATTCCTGAATCCTAGAGGCCTTCCTCTTTTCTTCTTTGGTTCAGACTTTGGCTGCATCACATCTTTTGGCACAAGAATGTTCCCTGGACCTTAAATCATACCCAAGGACCTAGCAGAGAATTTTCTTGTGAACATTGGCATTTTTTGCTTTTTTGCCGACACCTCAGTCAGAAGTGGTTTGAAAAGGTCAGGCAGCAGTATTTTGAGGTTCTGTGGAGACTTGGCAGGAGAGGGAGGTTTGGTACGCTTGTCACCCCTATTTTCTTTTTCTTTTCTTGCATCCAGCTCAGGCGTACCTATTTGCTCCTCAACAGCCAATTCAGCAATGCTAGTTGGATCCACATCCTCATGCACATTCACAAGTTCCATGCAGGTACCTGGATCATGGCTAGCAGGCTCTATAGCATTTTTGGCAGATGCATCAAACACAGTTAACGCCAATGATTGATTTGGATCATCCTTAAACTTCTTAGAGTTCATTATCTTCTTACGCAGGATGATCGACTTGCGACCTCTATTGCTCTCAGTGGATTGAAATAAAGATCTGCAAACAGATGGCAATATGGGTGTTTGCACACCTTGAAATCTGAAAGTCCCATCCACAAAATTATTAGTAACAAACCCTAAGGAAGGACGTCCAATTTCAACTCTTGGATCACTCAACCCACTAGTTGTAACCCGTGCTGCATGGCATCCTAGTAAAGGGCAATGATCCCCTTTATGATAGATCAGGTTGCAATGATCACATTTACCCACAAGGTTTTCAAAGAAAAAAGAGATTTCAACTTCAACTTGAGGTGCAAGCTTTAGGGTTTTCTTGAGAAAGAAGGGTTTCGAAATGTCATGTGCAATATGAACCCTAACTTTACCAACATTCGCAAAGAGTTTATCATCCATCTCAAGGAACATACCAGCCACCGACGCAATACGCTGGATCGTGTCAAGCTTTTCAAACAACGGTGGTATGTTGACATTTCGAACCCAGAAGAAAAGTGAGTTCAGATCAATCTCATGAATAGGGGAAACACCATCATACTTTTAAAGCACAATAGGAGCCTGACTGAATCTCCAAGGTCCTCCTTTCAACACCTTGTTGTGATCCATGCGCAAATCAAAAGCAAGAAAAACCTTATTTGGTGCCCTCTCTTGAATCTTGAAACCTTTATCGAGGACCCAAACTCGCTTGAAAAAACATTTCAGATCATTGAGCAAAGCTGGTTTCTTCACCAGTGGTCATGCTAGTAAAAAGGATTGCATGGCACGCTATTGGACTCCTCCAGAGGGTCTTGAGAGATGAACCACATCATTGCAGGCTAACGCAAGTGATGCAGTGAAGGACGAGGTGATGTCATCAACGGTGGATATGGTGGCGGGTTGGGGAAGATGAGGGACGACGCAAGGCCTCAAGGTTTTATTGGTTTGGTGACTGCGCATAAGCATGGCCTTAGGGTTTTTACTTGAATGAAATCTATTTCAATTAAAAAAAAAGAAGAAGATATTTTTGCTAGAAAATTTTCATTCCAATAGATTCATTCCTAATACCTACTTTTCCTCTTGGTTATCAAACTTCTAATAAAAGAATCGATTCCTGTCATTGATGTGGGGCCCACACTGATTCTCATACTTATACATGTTAGTAAATGCCCGAGAACTCAACTGGTGGAATCAATTCCTTCATCTCCATACACATTCTAAGTAAGTAGACATGCCCATGATCAAACTAGCCTGTTTGTACCAATTTTTCAGGTTTCCTGTCTTTTCTACCTACCCCGAATAGGAATAGCCAAAGCTCACATAAATGAACCTGCTGCACTCCTAACAACGGCACATACACTGGGTTCCAAATTACAGCACCTGTACCATTTAAGCCTTTTCAAATATCATTAGCAAACCCTTCAGCTGGACAACTCCATCGACTTGTAGTCGCCCAGTAGAATCTTCGACAACATGTGACCCAGAAGTAGCGTAGAGTGTCTGGCAATAATTACCGGTACCATTTAAGTAGCTTGATCAATTAAACAATGGGATTCAATGACTTGTTCACCATGGAGTCTACAATTCCTAGTATAGTAGTACTAAAAATACCAAGCAGCTGTGCCAACCACTGAAGCTAATCCTCCCTTGTATTATAAGCAACATGTAGCATTGCAAACAACATATCAATGAAACTTTAATTTCTCTTTCCAACCATATACATCTTACTCTGAGCTTTCTTACGATACCATAAGGCATGCAGAATGGACTCATATCGCTATCCACAACCACCACAACTATCATGATGAGGCGTCATCATTCGCTTTAGAGAGGTCGATCAACTGCAGTAGGGAGAAAATAATTGCAAGCTCACCAAATAAAGAGCTTAATTTTATTGAGAACCTGTTAAACACTTGAAACCCATACCAGGCTCCACACATTCACTACTTGCTTTTCAGACTTACTCCCACTACAACCCCCATTGTTTCCAAAAGATCTCACTTTTGCTTGCAAAGTCACACCAACCGATCTAATCCCCCCCTTCTAGATACTATAAGAAGCAGAATAAATAGAATCAATAGCACACACGCTTTAATCATATATTATAATATTTATACAGAGAGTTTGAGTCCTATACAAACTAAATCTTATCATGCTTGATACTTAAGCAATAGATACAGAATGTGGAGAGCAAGTATAATTATTAAGAACATTCAGGAATATATGCAGACGTGGTTCTTTCCTTATTGTGTTCATTAGAGACCACAATCGAAAGAATAGCTTCTGCAAAAGGGACATTCTAAGTCTCTCATGCACTTGCACTTTCTAATTGTGTTGTCGATTTTTCAAAACCTTGAGTGTGTTTTATCTTTGAGACAAAAGTTTAAACTCAACAATGGCACTTCTCTCCACTGGCTGTGCCCTAATGAAGCAACTATGTGTCCTCTTATTTTTCTTTTTCTGTTTTTTCCCCCTTCCATTTTTGCCTCAGCATTTGTATCTAGAAAATCTGATTGTTAACTTGAATGTTGACTTCTTAGTCCTTTTGATAGAATTTCCGTTCCTTCTTTGGTCCAACTACAGCAAAAATACTACAAATCTGATGCACAAGAAAGGTCTATCAAAATGAATTGCCTGCCTAATCTTGTTGACCTGATCATAGACTAAAACTTGTACAAAACACTACAACATTTCCATTTACATGCAAGGCTTTAGCTCCCTGCCCTCTGCTACCCATTCTGACTTACATGACTACGTTGAACAAAGTTCCCTCTTCCGCCGGCATGTGACGATGAACGGCTAGCAGGAAAAGGAGGCCTGGTGCATGTCCAAGGGTCTTGCTGGCCTCTACCTGTACCAGCAAATGGATAGGTGAGCTGCCACGAATTGTGTTGCCCTCTGTCGCGGCCCCAAGTATGATATGACTATGAACTATGACCAGCAAAGTTTCTGTCTTGAGAGACACTATTTTTTTTTTTTTTTGAATAAGAGAGACACTATTTCTAGATGGCCATAAATCATCATTCAGTGACTGAGCTCCCCTTCCATCAGCCTCCAGCATTGGCCTGACTCTGATATATTTAATTCCCTGAAGCCATATTGTAACATGTCTTTTCTATAATCTGAGGTACCCTTGGCATAGTATGAGCTAGGAGATGACACTACTCTTTGTCCTTTTGGAGTATAAACTCGGTCTCCTGAATTAGAACTACCATTTGCTCTTCTACCACAGCCCCATCCAGAACCAGCAAATTTGTGTATTGAATTGGCAGGAGAGCTTGAAGTGAATTTACCATTGCGAAAACTTGCATTTCCCAAATCATTTGGTTTTCTAAACCTTGCCTAAACTTGCTGGATGCTGCATTTTGCTTTTACCAATTGAGTCTAGAGAGAGCAAGTAAAAGAAATAAATGAAAGAAAGTTGAAGCACGACTGACACACCTGCGGGCGGGCACATTTCCCTGACATTCATGCCATGGAATGTTAGAATCATTATGACTTGTCACACATTAACATAGAGAAAATTGATAATTAGCTTAATGTCAAAACTAGTTCAACATGGACACGAATTATAAACCTATATTGTAACTTAATGAAAGAGTGTATCAATTCATTAAGGATAATGATCCAAGTCTTGGTCTGCAAGAAAGACTATAATGAAGTGTTATATTAGGAATCTAACTAGGAAACCTAATCCGATAAGGAATGCTTTAATGGGAAGCTTCTTGAGGTTTAAGTCTCCTATATATAAGGATGAATTGGTCCCTGTTATCACCACGGATATTGCATTAGTTCTGTCCATTGAGAAGCAAGTTGGTAAGCAACAGATGGCTATATTCCTGTGATCGAGTTTTGCAGCTGCAAAAGATGGAATCCATGCTTGTGATTGCGGAAGGTAAGTTTTGATCCTTTTGTGATTGTTGTCGAGTTAATGTGCATATGTTGTGAGCATGAAGTTATGGTTTTACAATTGGTATCAGAGCATAGGCTCACAAATATGTCTTAGTTTTGCTTGACATGAAAATCAGTTTAAGGCTAGGAAAAAAACCAAAAAAAAAAAAAAAAATTCTTTGCTTTACGAGTTAACAGGCCTTCAGCTTGTTAACAACTCTAGGCCCAGTCACAGCACGCAGAGTATCCAAGCCCAAACCCTGCCAAAACATGAAGAATAGGTGACCGTTGTATCTCAACGGTTAGTTTTGATCAAGATGAAGGTCTGGGACTGGATTCGAAAATGCTCGAGATCTTTTCATTTCGAGAGGGAATTCAAAACCCCGATTGTTGTGAATCAAGAAACCAATAGAGTCGATTGCTGCATCTGGATAACGAATTCATGCTTCCGCTGAGGTTTTAGCAGCAAATTGGGGAAAAAGTATAATCGGGTTTTTCTCTAAAAATTGGTTTCGATTCATAGCATGATAATTGAATTTTTGATTGTGCTCAAGAACCCTAGTTGCATTCCCGGCATGCGTTAGGCTAGAGTAGATGGTGACCGGATCAAATTTACAATTTCTTGATTGTTCTGTGGTTTTCTGGGAATCGAAACAATTTTGGTTGTGCTTTAATATGCATGATGAATTGTTGCTTATATTGTATTGCATCTGTGATCGTATGACAATGTATGAAGAATTCGAATCTCCCAAAAGTTTTACACATTGTTGAAATTGACAGATGCATGAGCTTAATTTTCTTAATTATAAAGACAATATGATCTGGGTAGAATATAAAGTTAAAAGCTCATGAGTTTTGTGGTTTTCTGTTGGCATAAGTGAACACGGTGCATAAAGCAGTCTTCATTGATATTGGCAGAAAGCATATAGTATAACAAAACTGAAATTGTGTCTTGCGTTTTAAAACTATGCTTTTGTTTATCTTCCAAAGAAGTGGCCTGGTCAAGTGTAGTTTTAGAATACAAGATAGCAGTATGCATGCTTAATGAAAATATATTTGGATACTTAGAAATTTTTCTTTTGTCTGAAGATGTGGATAAATTTCTTTGGATAACTTATTTTTGTTGAACATGGCATATTGATAAAAAAACTCCGGAATATTATGCTTCTACTCAAATGTGATGCTTAATATTTTTTATATGGACTGACATGAATGCAAGTATAATTGTTTAGGTTTTCTGTATGATCTTATATTGGATTGTTCTTGTTTTGGTTGCTTAAAGCTTGATAAAACACAGAAAACTTAAAGTTATTTTCTTTACAAATTGAGAACTCACATGAATTTTGTTTTGCTCCGGTTAGAGACATCATTGAGGATGAAAGTGTGTTCAAATTTGTGTATGTTGTGCCCTACTCCCAAGATTAGGAGGTCAAGTCTTAGTAAAGGGAAAAAGTAAGAGTATCGTACCCAAGGGATTGAGTAACTCTACCATAACTAGATCACCACGAAAATAAACCTAGAAAACACATGCAAAGTCTACATTTTTACAAATTCACAACCTTAGCCTTTTGGAAGTTAAAGATCATGAGGATGGTATTTTCAATTATGGTAGAGTGAGCGGCTTGGTTGATTCTAATTTGGATAAAGAAAATTAAGTCGCATAAAATAAAATAAACAAATAAAAATGTAGAGACTAAATCAATGAGAATGATAGAGACTTAGGCATCGCACCTAACCTTACTCATGCACAAAATGTAATCCATATTTAATGTAATAACATGCTTTCATAAATTTCCCCTTAGTGCTTTGATGAAGCTACCAAGAAACCAACTAGTCATGCAATTTAACAATTTCTTCCTAAGCAAAGCTAAATTACACAACCTTTATACCATTCAAATATTCTGGATCCTAAATGGCCTATGGTGCCGTGAGCCTAAATTCTTCCGGAACCCAAGCTCACAACATTATGCTTTAATTTCAAGGTAAGAAATTCAAGCAACTTAGTTCTTCCCGTAGGAATAAGCTAAGCCACCACCTATTTAGCTACACATGCTCACGGAATCAAAAGTTTATCAAGTTCATGTTTCCGATTCATTAATTTCCTAAAGCATGATTCTATTTGATAAATCTGTAAACACACTTAGGATACATGAAAGTATAGTAACCAAAAGATTCAAAACATGCATAAAAAACAAAACACATGGAAATCTACATTATTTGCACATAAGTATGCCCTAGCCTCAAATCCAACTACTCACAACACATGTTATTACAAATACAGGCCATGAACATCAAATTAAAGAGAGAAGGAAAGAAAAAGAGAAGAACTACCCAACCTTCCACCTAGCTCTCAAAGATGTCAAATGATGAGAGAATTGCTTCAAGGTATGGGATTTTTGGTTTTACAACCCAAAACACCATACACATCCACAAGACTCAAGAACAAAGAAGAACAAAGGCTTGGATGTGTGAAAACAAGTGTTGTGATTGATTTAGAGTGTGTAGTAACTTCGGTTTTGGTGAAACCCAAGTGCTTACACACCTATTTCTCACACAAACTCAAAGAACTATGTACAAGGTATGAAAAACTAACCTAAAACTAAAGAAAAGAGAGATTTTGATGCTGCAAAATGAGGGAGCCAAGGGGATGCATGGTTTTGGGGAGTGAGAATGGGGTATTTAAAGGCCAAGGCAATTCAAATCAAGGGTGGAGATAAAAAGAAATGAAGGGCTAGATGTGATTGACAAATGTGTAAGCACAAAATGTGCATCTAATTTTTTACTCCACATAGAAATGACCTAGAGAGCCCATAGATATTTTGGTGGAGGAGAAAAATTAAGGGTAGAATGGTCATTGTGTAGGGGGACAAGGTAATAAATATGAGACAAAAGTGTAAGGTGTAAGAATTGGACCACTTGTCATCTTTCAACTTTTGAATTTTAAAATAACCTAGACCTAAAGTCTCTAACTCTAATAAGCTCTTTCCTGTCCTCCACACATGTTCTTAGCAGGCCAACTCGGCCGGAAATGTCCGGAATCTGGTGTTGACTACCGTTGCCCCATTTTTTGTCCGTTTGCGCACTTTCTTCTCCTATCTTCCTTCAATTTAATCTCTACCGAGAGTTAGGAATTAGCCCTCGACTTCTTCATACCAAATGTTCCTCCATGAGTATATATTATCCATGTAAAATTTCAGAGCTTAGTTCACCTTGTTTTGGCCGGAAATTCTGCCGGAATCAGTGCAGGTCCTATTTTACAGTTTTCATCTTCTAGTGCAGAAAATTGAACCAATCTTTTGAAGTTCTTCCACTCCGAAATAGCTCTTATACTCTGCATAAAAAATGATTCTTGGGATGTCTAGAATATATATGGGAAGTTTTAACTCATTCGGAGTTCATCTGGTCAGTTTTCCGCTCCTCCTTCCTTGCCTAGCTCTGTTTCTCCTAGCCGGAGTAGGAAAATGTGCTAAAGTTGAGTTTTTAGTGCATTTCCATGATTCTCCATCATTTCCTAACATAATAAGAAAAACATAATAAATATATATAAATAAACGCAAAGGTTAAGCAAAAGTGCAAGATTAAGGGAATAATTACTAGGTAATTATGGATCTAACAGCTCCTTAGGTAACTCTTACATGAACTTGAACAGTGTCTTGATGCTAACTGGAACCAATTATAGAGCTTGGCTAGACTCTATATAAAACTACATGGGAATGCATGAAAATATAGACTATTGCTTTACTGAGGATAAGCCTGTAGAGTTAAATGAAAAGAGCACCAAGAAAGAAACCGATCTTTACAAGAAGTGGCATAGATCCAATAGGATGGCTAAAAATCTTATCCGTACCTCTATGTCCAAGATTGTCAGAGGAAGTATAGAAGAGCCTGAACTAGCATCAGATTTTCTGGAACTCATAGGTGCTAAGTTTAAAGAAAGTGAAAAAGCAGAATCAGCTAGGCTAACTAAGGAGTTTCATGATTTGAAGTACACGGATTCAAGGGGAGTTAGAGAGCATATTATGAAGATGATCAATATAAATGGCAGACTCAGGGAACTCTTGATGGGGGTTAGGGATGAGCAAGTGGTACATTATGCACTGCATTCCCTACCTAATAGTTTTAGTCATCTTAGAACTTCTCAAAAGGGAAACCAGACTTTAGATGAACTTATATCCATCTGTGTGGATGTGGAAGCTAGGATCAAGGAAGAAAAGGAACCTGCTACAGCCATAAACCTCATAGAGAAGCCTAAGAAGAAAAAGCCCCACAACAAGCTCAAGCCTACCAAAGCCATAACTAAGAGTTCAACAGCTGCAGTGGCCAAGGATAACAGGCCATTTAGGTTCAAGTGCTACTTTTGCAAAAGAGTAGGACACATGAAAAAGGACTGCACTGGCTATAAGAACTGGTTACCTAAAAAGGGTAAGATTTTCTCTAATACAGTTTTTTCTTTAGAAATTAATCTTATAAATGTTGAACCACAGTCTTGGTGGATAGATTCAGGCTCACCTATTCATATTACTAATTCCTTGCAGGGATTCATAAGGAGGAGAATCCCAAAAAGTGATGAAATGAACCTGTGTGTGGGCAATGGCATGAGAGTGGCGGTCAAGGCTATTGGCACCTTAAAGCTCGATTTAGGATTAGGGAAATTGTTAGTTTTGGACAATGTTTTTTATGTACCTTCCATGAGAAGGAATTTGGTTTCAATTTCTCTTTTAGTCAAATCTGGTTGTAGACTTGTTATTGATAGTAATGGAATTCTTATTTCTAAAAATTATGTTCAAATTAGTTCTAGTGTTATTTTGAATGATTATTTGCAGTTAAATTGTTCAATGGCTCAACAAGAAATTTTACTTGTTGAAAATCACACAAACAGTACTAGCACTTTAACAGGTGTTAAAAGAACCAAACTAAATGAAAAGTCTGCATTTTTGTGGCATAGAAGACTCGGCCATGTTTCAAAAGAGAGACTGAAAATTTTGGTGAAAAAAAAAATCTTAAATGAACTTGATTTTTCAGATCTAACAGACTGTGTGGAATGCTTTAAGGAAAAAATAACCAATACAAGAAAGAAGGCTGCATATAGAAGCCAAAATTTATTAGAACTCATACACACTGATATATGTGGTTCATTTAGGCATCAAACTATCTGTGGGAATGTGTATTTTATCACATTCATTGATGATTTCTCTAGATACAGTTATGTTTGTCTATTTTTAGAAAAGGCACAAGCATTGAAAGCCTTTCAAATCTTTAAGTCTTAGGTAGAAAATCAACTAGAAAAGAAAATCAAAACAGTGAGATCAGATAGAGGTGGTGAGTTCTATGGCAAGTACACTGAATCCAGCCAACAAAAAGGTCTATTTGCCTTGTTTTTGCAAGACAATGGAATTAAAGCTCAATATACAACACCCTATAATCCACAACAGAATGGTGTTGCAGAGAGAAAGAATAGGACTCTTTTGAACATGGTTAGGTGCATGATGTGTACAACTGGTTTGCCTAAATTTCTATGGGGTGAGGCTTTAAAAACTGCAAATTATATTTGCAACAGGACACATAGTAAAGCTATAGAAAAGACTGCTTTTGAGCTTTGGTGTGGCAGGAAACCTAGTCTTCATCACTTCCATGTTTTGGGATGCCATGCAGAAGCTAGGATTTATAATCCAAGCTTGAATAAACTTGACCCCAAAACTGTTAGTTGCTATTTTATAGGTTATCCAGATAAATCTAAGGGCTACAAATTATATTCTGCACATCATTCACCTAGAATTTTTTAAACACATCAAGCAAAGTTTCTAAGTGAAAAAGTTCACAATACAAATTTTGAGGATTTAACCTCAGTTTTTGAGGAAATTGTGTCAGACGAGAATATAAGTGTATCATTGCCTTTAGAACAAGAACCATTAGCAACAGAAATTGTTACAGAAAACCAAGATGTAACTGATCAAGTACCTTATCACGTACCTGATCAAGTACCTGATCACGTACCTGATCAAGTACCTAAACCAATCCCTGATAAAGAACCTCAAAATCCTCCAGTAGCTCAACCTAATCCTAACAATCCTCAGCCTAGAAGATCACAGAGAGCAAGAAAACCAACTTATGGGGGGGAAGAGAGTGACTACATTGTTTATCTACAAGAAGTAGAAATTGAAATGGACTGTGCAGAAGATAATGATCCAACTACATTTAACCAGGCCATTGAAAGTAGTGAATCTCATCAATGGCAGCTGGCAATGGAAGCAGAAATTGAATCCATGAGCCAAAATGCAGTTTGGGAATTAGTTGAACCTGACCCAAATCAGAAACTTATAGGTTGTAAATGGGTTTTCAAAACCAAAAGAGATGCAAATGGCAATGTAGAGAGACATAAAGCAAGATTAGTTGCCAAAGGTTTCACACAGAAGGAGGGCATTGACTTTACTGAGACTTTTTCTCCAGTTTCTACAAAAGACTCATTTAGGATAATCATGGCTTTAGTTGCTCATTTTGATATGGAGCTGCACCAGATGGATGTTAAAACAGCTTTTTTGAATGGTGAACTAGATGAAGTGATTTATATGAGGTAGCCAGAAGGTTTTGTACAAGCTGGAAGTGAAAACTTAGTGTGCAAGTTAAGGAAATCAATTTATGGCCTAAAACAAGCTTCTAGACAGTGGTATAAGAAATTTGATTATGTGATTTCTACTTTTGGATTTACAAAAAACCTTGTTGATGAGTGTGTTTACTTGAAGACAATTAGGAACAATTTTATTTTCCTAGTTCTCTATGTGGATGATATACTCTTGGCTAGCAGTAACCTAAAATTGCTTAAAGACACCAAGAGCTTTCTGTCAAAGAATTTTGACATGAAAGACTTAGGAGAAGCATCCGATGTACTAGGTATTGAGATTAAAAGAGATAGAGCACAGAGACTACTTGGTTTGTCTCAACAGAATTATGTTACCCAAATTTTAAAGAGATTTGGTATGGAGAAGTTCCCATGTCCAAAGGAGATAGACTAACCAAGAAGCAAAGTCCCAAAACTGATGTTGAGAAAGAGAATGTGGAGTCAAAGCCTTATGCCAGACTTGTAGGAAGTCTCATGTATACACAAGGTTGCACTAGGCCAGACTTGTCTTTTGCAGTAGGGATTTTGTCAAGGTTTCAATCTAATCCAGGCCATGAGCATTGGGTAGCTGGGAAGAAAGTCCTGAGATACTTGCAGAGAACTAAGAATTACATGCTAGTGTATAGACAAGTGGTGGATCTGAAACTTGTTGGATTTTCAAACTCTGATTTTGAAGGGAATTATCCAGACTCCAAGAAGTCAACTTGTGGATATGTGTTCATGCTTGCAGGAGGTGCCATTGCTTGGAAGACCATGAAACAAACACTTGTTTCAACTTCCACTATGCAAGTTGAATTTATTGCAGTATATGAGACTGTGTGTAAAGGACTTTGGATCAGGAATTTTTTGATGCAAACCAAAGTGTTAAGTCTAATTGTGGCTGGAACACTTGTGATTAATTGTGATAATGAAGCAGCTATTTTCTTTAGCAAAAACAGTAAAAGATCAAATAATTCCAAACACATTGATTTGAAGTACCATAGTGTTAGAGAAAGAGTAAAGCATGGTGAGATAGCTGTTTTGAGTATTGACACCAATTCACAGCTAGCAGATCCTTTCACCAAGGCATTATCAGTGGCAGCATTCCAAAAGCATACAGCAAGCATTGGAGTTTTAGCTAATCTAGATGCTTAGGTTCAGTTAAGAGTTAGTCCAGTTGGAGCAATTTAAAAATTTAAGGTTCCTGAGTTGTATTTTTTGACTTGTGATTTTTCAGTTTATGTATCACAACTTGTTTGTAATGACAGTTTTTATTATCAGTAAATTTTGAGGTATTTCCAGTTATGGTTTTGCTACAGCTTTATTGTTTTATTTTGGAAATTATCATCTTGTCTTGAATATCATACTTGCTACCAGATGGCGCAAATCATGTATAGCATGATGTTAAGGTTCAAGCAATAATTTTAAGCCATCAGTGTTCAGTAAATTTTGCTTGAGTTTCTGGTTTAAAGAAACATAAAGTAGGACCTGGTATATGCCTTCTTATTGATACACATTAGCATATATCGTATCACTTCTAGATTGACATATGTAGATTGCAGGAGCTTGTGTTTGTGGTTTTGAAACTCTGCATTTTTGTTAAAATTGATACTGTTTCTTGCTCTGCATAAGTGACTGTGATCTGACCATGTTGGAATGGATTTTTTGGTTTGTTTTGTTGTTTGGCGCGCACTATAGTAAGTTGAGTAGTTCCTGACATTTTCTGGTGCAAATTATCAAGCTTAATATATGTCAGTCCAAGGGGGAGATTGTTAGAATCATTATGGACTTGTCACACATTAACAAAGAGAAAATTGATAATTCGCTTAATGCCAAAACTAGTTCAACATGGAACTGTTTGCATAAGCTCATGTTATCGATTGTCTGCAAATATTTATTTGATTTGTTTGGCCAAACATCAGAACTTCTAATTGTATTGAACATACACTACACCAAAAATCGCATCAGACAACGGTAGAAAACCGATGTGGGATTTGGAGTCCCACCGTTGTAGAGTGAGCCGTTGTCTGATTTCATCAGACAACGGTGGAACACAGTTGTGTGATAAACATACAGACAACAGGTATGTGTTATAACTGTTGTGTGATAGCTCGGCAGATGGCTCGGTAGATGCCAAGAGCAGCTGCGCAGCAGTTAAGGCGCTGTCTTCAGACAACAGTGTCAGTTTTCAAGCTGTTGTATGTTATGCTTGTCAGACAACATATTTTGATTTCATCTGTTGTTTGATTGATCTTCAAACATCAGTTCTTGGACTATATCTGTTGTATGATTAACTTTTGGGACAACAGAGTTCAATTGCTTCTGTTGTGTGAGTATAAATTAGAAGACAGTGATTTGTTATAAACCGATGTGTGATGTCAATGACTGCAGTGTGTGGTTGTCACATTTTTGGCCATTTGGACAACATTGAGTCGTCATTATATCTATTATATTGTCTGATCATTTAAACATCCATTCTTGAATTAAATTGTGCATTAAATTGGTCCATCTACCAAATTAACTGTAGTTCATCAAATGTAAACATTGCAAACCATCAAAATGAGTAATCTAACCAATACTAAACTTCAAAAGCAAAAATGGTGCATTTCCCAATCATCCAAGCCAACATTTAAACAAGAAAAGCATTCTTGTGCTTGGGACATCAAAAGCTGATACACATTTATATTGTTCCAAAACATGGCACATATATGGTGCATGGAAATGTACCATCTACTTGGGTCTGTTTGGGTATTGTGGTTCTTCTTCTTCACAATCTGCAAATGCTGCAGTAAAGAAGCTTGCTTTTTGAAAATGGAGGACTTGAGCTTTGAGGCGGTTTTGCTCATCTGGGTAAGTGTTCCATACCTTGCCACCACATATGAAAAAAAGAAAAACAAAAAAATTATGTAGATAGAAAAGATAAAAATTGTAAAGCATCATAGTCTCCAATGTAACAGAAAAGCAAAAACAAATTGTAAAACATCATAGTCTCTATGTCATGCATGCTTTCTACCTCTAACAGAAGCACTAGTCATATAAGCAGCAGGGAGAAAGCTGGGTAATTAGTTAAATTCAAACAGACAATTCCTACCATAAATACATTCTCATAATGGCCAGGTGATATCAGGCCAAAAAAAGTGGCAGAGAGATAATAGAAGTCTGCTGATTTCAATTTTTTTCCCAAAAGGCACAACTAAAAGTTTCTTAAAAGTGAAACTACAAAAACTCATCTCCAAACAGGGGTTAATGGTATCAAAGATGATATGCCAAAAAATAGAAGAGCATCAGAAAACAAGTTAGACCGCTTATAAGGTTCAAACTTATTGATACAAAACAACATCTCAGTGTACATGCTTGATAGGTATTAATGGCATCAATATGTAATTTGCAGTAGTTGCAAGCATCAGAGGTTGTTTTGTATGACGAATTATACCTAAGATCCTAGGTGCTAATGGCATCAGTAACTTGTAATAGTTGCAAGCATCAAGCAATAATTCGTTGTATTCACCAAATACTTGACAAAAATCAGAAGGTACTTTTTTTTTCTTTTTCTTTTTTCTTTTTCTTTTTCTTTTTTCTTTTTCTTTTTTCTTTGTATTGAACTAAACTTGAGCCATTATTGTGACCCATGTACACTTTTAACTACTCTGAAGTCCAAGACCCTCACTATTCTAATAAAGAACAAGATGCAACTTACTTGAATATGCAGACTTTCCCATTTTAAGTTCCTGCAAGTAAACAGCTCACAGAATGAATTACTTGAATTATCTGAAAAGAATTAAGAACTGCAATGAAATTCTAATTTTCATTGTACAAAAGTGACAGTAGATTAGTCCTTATATTGCCCAGTCCAAAGACAAACATATATTGCCCAGTCCAAAGACATCTGTTAACAGAACAGATGAAATTAACTAACAAGCAAAGGCCTAAAAAGCTAGCAGAAATAGCTTAAGGTGACGATAATACTTAACACTCAAGTAAAATGAACTGGTAATACTTACATGCTTCATGCTTGTAACTGGTTATAGAAAAGCTTTAAGGAATTCTGCACAAAGCTTTAAGGAATGATGCAAAGACAAGTTCTCTTTGAATTTCGTGCTATAGTTGCTGAGCTGCATCCACATACCCGTTGAAACCCATTAAGACCCATGAATATAATTTTTTTTTCCCCCTTTCAAACCCATTGAAACCCGCAGACCCGTAAGCTCATAAGCATAGCTTAAGGTGACGATAATACTTAACACTCAAGTAAAATGAACTGGTAATACTTACATGCTTCATGCTTGTAACTGGTTATAGAAAAGCTTTAAGGAATTCTGCACAAAGCTTTAAGGAATGCTGCAAAGACAAGTTCTATTTGAATTTCGCGCTATAGTTGATGAGCTGCATCCACATACCCATTGAACATTAAGACCCATGAATATAATTTTTTTTCCCCCTTTCAAACCCATTGAAACCCGCAGACCCGTAAGCTCATAAGCATTTTTTTTTATAACTTTTTTTAAAGCAACTGGAA